>CATIWF010144258.1:0-34090 GCA_949630135.1 Balakata baccata
TTTTTTTCAAACAAAATGTCAAACATACTTTAAGCACACTTAGGATCTTTTAATATTATTTAATTATCTTTTGTTAGAGATTCAGAGAATATTCTATAGCATGCCAATTTTGTTCACATAAAATATACAAAATTTTAGAAAATTTTCACTGGTTGAGGCTTCTGTATCATATATCAAACGTTAAAGGTTTTTGCTACAACTATTTGTAAATACAAAAGTACAGTTTGATCCTTTGTTATATTATATTATGTTTATTGAAATCTTAAAACTTTTACTTCGGAAGTAAACACTTAATTTCCATATCTCAACAGAAAGATATGCATAGTTTCTTAAAGCAAAACATTAATTTTTCCAAAATACACAAGAAATATTTTCAGAACGGCACATTCCTTGTAGTCCGAATAAGAAATAATTCAAGGGAATTTTGCATAATTACTGAAAAGTGGATACATATTTATATTTGGAGAAAATGCAAAAAATCTACTCGTGGTTTCATAATTTAGCAATTTTAAGTATTAGTTTTTTCGTTATAAAAAGAGTCATGTGATTTAGCAAATTTAAATTTTTATATGTGATGCCGTTAAAATTTAATGAATTGATGATTATCTCTCTCCTATATGGAATCGAATTTTTATCTCTCCTACATGGCATTTATCTTTCCAAATTGATTCTTATTTTATCTCTCTTATCATTCACAATCTATGAGTGTTCACAGATCGGATTAATGCATATTGGACATAACATTCAATCTAATACACAATTTGCGAATTGGAAGTTTTTTCATCCAACACAATATATGAATATACAAAAAGTCAATCAAATCCACAACTGTGGATTGAATTGGATCGGTAGCGGTTTAATTCTATATACTTTTTATATTTTTTAATAATAATATTAATGGTTTGCAAATAAATATCTATAATGTCCCACAAACCTTTAGTTCACTACATAAAATACTTATTATCAAATCATACTATAAAAATTACAATAGAAATTTTCTAAAAAAAGTACAACAAAAAATTATAATCAAATTACTCCATATTGAAATTTAATAGGACCAAATATAATGCAATAGTATAATCTATAATAAAAATAAACACAAAAAATTCATATTTTCTAAAGTTGAATTAAAAATTAAAAAAAATATAAAAATATCATTTATTGTGGCTGTAGTATGAATATAAAAAGGAACGGCCGTCAAAAGGAAATGAGACTACAATTGAATATTAGGGTTTATAGAAGGAAATGTAAGTATTATATATTTAGTGTTTTTCTAATAATATTAAATATATTATAATTTTAATATATAAAACTATAAACATTTACTATTTATAAATTTCAAAATAATAATTTATATTTAACAATTCTTTAAATTGTTGTAGTGCTTATATTATAAATTTAAAAATATTATGTTAATTATATTAATTACTTTTTTATAATGATTATATTTATAAAATATAAAAATTATACATCTATAAACAATTTATTAATATTCTAATTATACAATATATTTTTATATAAATAAATATATATTCATTTTAGTTTTGGTAACAAGATAATAATAAATGTGAAGATATATATTATAGATTAGAATTTAGAAAAATTTATAATTTCAAATTTGCATTACCAATATAAAAAATTAGTATTTATAAATATATATTTATAATATTCATTATATATATACAGAGATTAAACAAAAAAACAGATTAGACAAAATAAAATGAAGATTTTCCTAAAACAAAAATCTAAGTAACTCAGTCATAATATGAAGATCTTCCAAACAATTGTTTTTTTAGAAAGAAAAAAATCAATTACATCATTAAAATCACCATACTCGTACACAAATATAACAAATCTGGATGTAGAACATAAAAAACATATCATCTCTCCTCATCGACATCTCCTTTGTTCTCCAGACTCAACATCAAATCCGACTTGGCAATGCCTTTTCTCTTCATTCCAATATTTTCTTCTCTGAACTCGGCAAAAGAGAGAGAAAATAGTAAAGAGACATGGCAGAAAAATTGGGGAACAGAGAAACAAGAAAATACAGAGGAAATGATCGCTAGCAAGATCGGGCAAAAAGGAAGAACACGAAGGAGGGAGAGGTCATGGAAGTGGATTTGAGGTGGGAGTCATGATTGGCAAAGAGATGAGTTGGGGAAGGAGAAAGAGCTTAGGAAAATTTTGATTTGACTTAGGGTGTACTTTTTCTTTTTTTAAGATTTTCTTTTATTTTGTTAAAATGACACATGGGAAAGAGATTATTAATGTGTTACACATCAATGCCAGATCTGCATTTTTTAACGTGAGAAAAACTTAAATTTGCTTACATTGCAATTCACAAGACTCCCTCTACAACGGAAAAGAATGTCACACTTAAAATTGTCGAACCGATAAAACCACAATGAGATTTTTTACATTTTCCTTTTCATATTTTTATCGCCATGGAAAGTTTTTTTTCAATTTTATTGACAATAACTTTTTAAAATTATACTAGTACTTAAATTTAAAAAATTACTCCATACTGTATATTTCTATAATATCTTCGATATATATTATGGATATTTTAGTTTAATTTTCATCCAAAAAAAATAATAGAAGGAGAAGAAGAAGAATGAATGAAATTGAATTGAAATTCAAAGCTTCACACAATTCTCAAATAACAGTATCTAAATATGAAAGTTATCCTGTAGAATATATTCGGTATATTTTAATTCAATTTTCAAAAAAAAAAAAACTAAAAGAAGAAGAATTGAATAATGATATGGATTTTGTAGGGTATCATGAACTGAATGATACTCATTATGGGTTGGGTAATATGCTTTTACAAGATGCAATGGGCATTTCATTTCCTAGAATCAGCCTTTGTGTAATGTTTTTAGGTTTATGCCTCATTTCTATTAAAAAAAAGAAGAATAAGAATTGAATTATTAAAGAAGAAAAATAAAATTTATTTGAAATTGAAAACATTACAAATTAACAATTTTCAATTCATAGTTAAGTATTGGATATACAATTCAAAATATCTTAAGTATATTTTGGAAATTATTTAGATATTTCTTAAGAATTTCTTAAAAGAATACTTTATGTATTAAAAATACATTTGATATATTTTGGAATATAGAGAGAGTATTTTGGATATAATACCTTGCTGATTTTTATAAAAAAAAATTGAACTAACATTCTATTTTGAACACTCATATTTTTCTGAATAACCATTTTCATAACCTACTGAAATTATGTCATTGAGTTTCTCCTACCTAGCGGTACTCTTTAATTGATTTGTCTTGATTTGCATTCGTAGACGATGGTGGATTGATTCGTCTCAATTCGTCTTCATTTCTCCTCCACCAGAAATCCTTCCATTAATTGAACGCAGAAAAAGGGGGAAATTTTGTTTTTTTTTTTTTAAAGGAACCACTAGGTACAAACTCTATTTGATGGCTTGTGGCAACAAGACCAACCTTCTGCTCTCACCTCCCTCAACTCTCCCATCAAAATCCCAAAATCCATTTCTCAAAATCATCATTCATTTCTCTGCATAAAATCTCAAAACGCATTTCATTGTTCACTCAATTGATATCTCTAAAAAAGACAAGCCCCTCACCTCAAACCAACAACCACCACAACATCCGTCATCCCTATCAAAGGCACCCCCACCACCGATCGAGAAATCAACAGGTCAAACCAAGATTGAGAAATCAACAGGTCAAACCAAAATTCTCTGCATCTGCTCCCATCAAATCCTATCTTCCTCTCCACCGCATTGCCATAGTTAACAGAACAAGCATATTTTGAAAAATCAGTGAAAGTGATATTGATATTTCAGAAAAAATGAAAAGTAAAGACAATTTTGTAAATAAAACTTCAAAATTGGTGCTCAGCTAATTTTCCTCATACTTCAACCAGGTCGTCCCTCATTGTCATTGATAATGTGAGAGCATAACGAATCAATTTTTTTTTTAGTTTTCCTGCAAAAGCCACTTCCTCTTACCCTTTCATTATTCTACAATGGTAGCTGCTAAAAAACTAAAAGCCACGTTCTTTTAACCTATTCCATGACAACTGTTGCTCTAAATAACGCATATGACAAGTATATAATACATCAAAATACATAAAAGTTCATGCCTAATTATAAAATCAGACTTGTGCAAGAAAACAAGGAATAGGCTAGCCCTCAAAACAAAAACATAATATATATAGCAATTGAGCAAAGTTTAGTGAAATGTAAGTTTCCACAGTGCATATGCTATAAGCAACAAAACAACACAGCCTGAAATGGTTTCCACTGAAAATCACGCAGATGGAACTGGCATCAGTCCGACTAGCTACTATTAGAAAAGAGATGACTCGTGCACTGTGGTCAAGTGACAGCTAGAACAAAACTTCTTAGCTATATCCCACTTGTTGCTGTTGCTGGGGCTGCTGATAATTCCCGTACCCCGGATAGCCTCCATAGTACATGTTAGGATCCTGGGGAGCAGGTGCATACCCATAATTTTCATATCCTTGTGCATACCCATAATATCCAGCATTCCACTGACTAGCATCTTGCTGAGGCTAAAAAAGAAGATATATCCAGTACATTTATCAGATGCAATGGGTCATGACACAATTTATCCACAAAAAGGAAAAGTTAAAAATTGGGCAATTAAACCACCTGCTTGTTTGAAGGGCTGCGCCCCCACGAAAGCCGAATATTCTGTCCACTCAACTGAGCTCCATTCAACATCCGTAGTGCTTCCTCTGCACAGCTCCTGAGCCATACAGAAAATCAAATTAAAATACTATATCATCTAGTTCAGAAGTGCCACTGCATTACTTAGCAGATGCACTTACCTATCAGCAAATTGAACAAAGCCGCATCGCTTCCCTGCAGGTATCTTCACATGTAATAATTGCCCATATTGGCCGAAAAGCTCTCTCAAATGGTCATCCGTAACATTAGAATCCAAATTACCAACAAATATCTGTGTCAAAATTTGTGAGAATTAAGAAAATGTTGCAAAAGTATAATATCCATACTAAAAATAAATGAAATACCCACTGTAGTATTATTTGGATGGTTCTCGTTCTCGCTCTGAGTTTGAGAATTCTGATTCGACACTGCAAGAAAAATAAATGTGAAAAAAAAAACAATATAGATATTTAGGGAGTTAAGTTCCTCTTCAGATATGGAGATAGTTTGCATCAGTGACAGACCAGCACGAGATTATTATAGTCCTCCATAGTAAACAAGTAGGTTAGGAAGCACTTAAGGATCTCAGCATGATTTGAAAAATAAGGGCAAACATAATCTGAATAAAGACAGACTATAAGCACATCCAAGTCAACAAAAACCATTCATGACCTTTTCCAGAATTTTCAAAAAATATATATCAGACATCTAATTTATAAAGAATTTAGCTCATCTGCTAAAAATGTTCATTTAACCAATAGTTTGCCCATTTCATTGCCAGGTAAACAAGCATTTGGAATTGTAGTTGAGCATAAGACTCAAGATTTATTTACATTTAAGCCCAGTAAACCAAATGGACACTAAGCTACACCCTTAGTCTCTAACCATATAACACATCAAGTTTTGATCAAGAAATTACATGAGATTCAATCACTATCATACCATTCTCTCAACATCAATACTATGTACATAAGATATTGCATTGAAAAGGAATATTCTTTCAAGCGCACAAGCAGAAGCAAAAATAAGCCAAAAATAGTTCAAAATGTTCTGGAAACAGCATCTACTGTGCAGCAGTTCTACAGGCTTGTACACTGCAAAAATGAAACAACACAAGCATACCAAAGGAGAAAATATTATGCCATATAAATGTCAGAGGAAGACTATTTGGAAAATCATTGCTGGCCTCCATGGAGAATATGACAAATTGATACCTAGTGTCACTAATGACAATTCATCTAAATAGAATAAAAAATTTCTGAAAAACTGAAAGGGAAATAAAAGTAAAACTAAATGTCAAAGACAAAAATGACACATTACTGAACTGATAGATAATTAGAATACCAGTGAAGTGACAGAATAAAACTCGATTGACACTTCAACCAATAGAACCGAGAGAAAAGATACTCGGAAGAATGTAGCATAATAAATGCCACATAAAAGCTTAAATAAAGGACAAGACAAAAACTAAACACTGACCTACGAGAGGCACGCACTAAAGGGTAACCAATTCAGCTGAAATCAGTCCCAGGTCCCTAGGTGATAGAGCCTCTTGACACCCTGCTTTGAGAGAACAGCAGTTTATAAGTTTTTGCAAGTTTCAAGGCTTTAATAGAATTTATTGTGCCCAAATGCTAAAGGTAAGTACAGGAAGGAAATGACTTGGAATTGCTGCCTATCTTGGAAAGCATAACTGAGAAAGCAAACTTAACGAAAATGTTAAGCATATTATGATACTTCGCAACATACTGTAATTCAAAACACATAGAAGCGGATGTCAACACACATTGAAAATAAATGACACCAGGATTAAAGGACGGGCATTCATCTAAAGCAAGAACAAAGACTGCCAATAAGCTTACCTTTGGGATATTGCTGGCCAGCCACAGCCTTCCTATTTGTAGCTAGACCTATTCGCATTGGCCTTGTTGAACAGAATGCCCCATTCATCTCAGTCATAGCACGTAGCTGTTCACTTTCATCTCCAAACCGAACAAACCCATAACCCTTAGTGCGCCCAGTGAGCCTATCAATGACAACCTTTGCACCTTTAACAGAGGGATAGCGGACTCTAAATGTCTCTTGTAGTTGGTAATCCGTAACATCAGCAGCCAAGTCTCCCACAAATATGGTGAAGTCAGGAGTATCATCACGTTTATCACCCCCACTGAAAGATGCCCAGTTCAGTCTAAAGTTCTGCTCACCATTTGGCATAGGGGTACCATTGTATGTCTGTAATATTCTTTCAGCACTTCCGTGACTGCTAAACTCAATAAAACCATAACCCTCTACTTGACCAGTTTGCTTATTACGAATGACTTTAACAGAAACAACCTGCAAACACAAGCACTATATGTAATCCAGAGAAGGAGATAGAGCGGGGACCCAACTATTACTAATGACATAACATCAGCAGGTGACGTGCATAAACATAAACATAACATCTTCATGAATGCCATAAAGCAAGCAAATAATGTCCTATTTAAGCATTGTGAATAGATGAATCTGAATCCCCTCTTTCTCTCTCTCCCCCCGCAGTGTAGTATCCAATTATTGAAAATTGAATGCTAAAAATGCGAGGGCATAGATCTAAATAAGTAATGATAGGAAAGTATATTTTTGAGCAAACAGGTAAGGCCTTTTTACTTACAAATTACAAAGACATACACAAGATTTATACTTCGATTATTTTTACCTCGCCGGTGTGAGCGAAGCAGCTCTGCAGATAATTGTCATCCATCCAGTACTGCAAATCTCCAATCCAAAGCGTACGGACCTCATCGGCACTAGCAGGTTGAACGGGTTGCTGTGGCTGGACTTGTTGCTGCTGCTGCGGTGGCATGGAAAGCTGGTGACCCCACATGGCCGGTGGCGGAGGCTGGGACTGGGGCAGTGGAGGCATCATCATCATGTAAGGCGGTGACGGACCTTGCTGGTATTGCTGGGGGTGACCATGCGGCAATGGTTGAGCGATTGTCGGCTGCTGCGGCGGACCCATAGGTGGCTGTGTAGGGGGCATACCTCCAGCTCCTGGCTGCTGCATCATGGCGTAAGAGAAGAGGAGAGAGAGACAGAAGAAACCCTAGCTCTCAAAGACAAGAAATTAGGGATCCAAAAGATGGAAGGGATGAGATATAACGGGACACGTTGTATTAACAAGTGGCATTTGCAGATTGAAATATCGGGGATTTGCTCCGTTACGGACATGTATAGAATAAGCATCTTACATCTTGATTCTTTGTCATTGAATAGATAAATAACAAATTTAAAGCCCTTGAACTTTGTTGTTTTTATGTATTAAGTCCCTAGTCTTTTATTTGATACTATTAAGCCCTTAATCTTTTAATTTTCTCATCATTAAGTCCTAAGTTAACTGATTTAACAGAGTTTGTGCTTCAAACTCTTGATAAGCGCGTGAATGCTTGCTACAAATCAAAGGTTGTAAAAACTATAAGCATAAATGAACCAAACTACTCGCGAGCTATTTGGGTTTTTATTCAAAAAATAATTCATTCAAGATCATTTGTTAAGCTTAATGAGCTGAGTTCGAAAATCTTATCCAATTCAAGCTTGATACTGTTTAATTCGTTAACTCGCGAATATGTTCATTTAGGGGCTTGCAAACATATTCATTTAAATGTTCACTAACGTGTTCATTTAAAAGCTTACGAACGTGTTCGGTTAAGAATCGTTTAAAGTTCATTTATATTATATTTTGTTATCGAGCTCGAACTTTTATCATTATTTATTAACGAGATGAGCTCGAGCTTTTGTCGTTATTTGTTAACGAACTGAACTCGAGCTTAGTTCATTAAATATAATAAACGAGCTTTTTACGAGCCGCTCGCGAGCACAATAATTTTTTAACTAGCCGAGCTCGAATTCAACTATGAAAACTCGAATTGAGCTCGAGCCGAGCTCAAACCTGTAATATATTTAAACGAGTCGAGCTCAAGCTCATCAATATTTGGCTTGGTTCGATTACAGTCCTAATAAAAATTGGTCCGGTCAATAAATTGAAAAAGTTAGTAAATTACGGATTTAAGGTCGAACTAAAACTGAATCAGTCTACATAGTATTTTAATAAAATATAATATGTCTCATATCTCATACATAATAAAAATATAATATAAGTCGTTGGAAATCATTTATTATGTACAAAACTAATATAATATATCTCATACTTTTATATAGTTTTTTGAAAAGTAATATTTTATATATTTGTATAACTAAATATTTAATTAATTATTAAATATAAAAGTAATCTATAATTTAAAAATATAATCAGCTAAAATTTTTAAATTATAAAAAAAAGTAATATAAAAAAAATAAGAATATAGAAAAAAAAAAGTAATAAAAAATATGATACAATATATTATAAATAACGGTGAACTAAGTTTTTTAAAATATATTTATTTTGACTCGTTTAACTAGTTTGTAGATAATTTGTTTAGTTTTGAAATCAATTTTTAGTTGAATCGGTCAGAATGGATCAATTAATTGAAATCAATTTTTAGTTGAAATCAATTTGTTTAATAATTAAATTTTTTTTGAACAAAATTAAAGAAGACTCAGAAAAACCAGTCAATTCAGTTTGGTTTCCGGTTAAATCAACTGGATCGCAGATTTTTCTCCGGACTGTTTCTTTCCGATTTTAGGATAAAAACCACCCCATCTAAAACCTGATTTCTGATTTTTCCAGTCAATCGGCAGGTTTTTACAACGTGGCTTCAAACAATAAAAGATTCCAGTATTCCACAATGAAGATAGTCTTGTTTTTTCTACCGCTGTGAAGAACACTCCCCGACTTCCACTAGCTGTGTTTTGACCTTGGGTTAGTCTCTGCTACGCCCTTCGGCATCAGATTCTGGTGGTATGGAGAGGTGATCATTATCTTCTCTGGTCGATTTAATTCTACTGATTTCCACTCTCGTTTCAGTTTTTATTTACTGTTCCTTCAAGTGTATATTTTCATACTCCCAATACTGTGGTTTTCAGGCATTTCTTGTCTTTAGTTTACTGTACTGTGCTTGAGTTTTAGGATTTTGCTTACATAGAGCAGCAATAAAGTGTGGTTCTTTGTTATTGGGTTTGCTGGTTTTACTGGGGTTTAGGAGTTCCGTAAGAATTTAGTTAGATCTGATACAGAGGGTCTCGATGGATTTGCATTTGAAGAGTCTCTTTGATAGATTCCAGGAGCAATTTGGGTCTGGTCCGGGGCTTGGTCCTGGATCAGGGACTTGCTTGATGAAGGTAGAGGGCATTGGTCCTAATTTCATTAAGTCAGTCTATAAGGCCTGTGCTGCACTTTATAGAACTGATCCGTGGAGAAGATTGCGTCCAGAGCATTTTTTTGGAATACGGGTAGGGAAGGAGTCGGATTGGTCTAGCAAGAAACAACCTTTCTCATGTGTTCAGTTCATAGGAGGTGATGGTGGGGATGTTGGCTTTTACATGTTCCGATCAGAAAACGATGCCAAGAAAGTGACAGGATCAAGAGAGACAATTTTTGTTCCTAATGTTGAGCTTTTGAGGGTTACATATGAGCCCGAGTCTTTGATGTTTCCTTGTAATAGGAGAATGATCAAGTCTTTGTCTTTGGAAGTTTCGGGTACTAATAGATTTCCTGTAATTGATGTTGCACGTTGTATGTCTTCTGGTGTGCTTCGGTTTAGGCATCCAACTCTAGAGGAACTTAGGTTTGTTTATGCATTCATGAGAGCTATGTCTCTTGTCCATCCATTACTTCAGGAAGATAAAGAAGGGGGTCCAAAATGGTCGAAGTTGATATATTTTGAACCACTTATTGAGACTGTTGATGTTCAGTGGCCTGCAGAAATGTCTAAGAGCTCTGACCATGTTGCAGTTACAATCTCACACCCTCCTGGTCAGGCATATGATGAAAAGGCAAGCTCCACAACTAGCTCAATGCCCACCAAGTATGCTGAACAACCAAGGGATGAGATCTATGTTGATGTGGGAGAGAATTCAAATTCCAGCTTGAGACAGTGCATAATGTGTGAAAAAGAAATTCATGGAGAACAGTCTCTCTCTTATTACGGTTAAAGGTGGATTATGAGTTTCATGGGGTGGGTTGGATGATGAAGAGTATCCTTGTGATTCATCTTTTCACAACCATTTAAGAGATGGGATATCCAGCCCAATCCTTCTTTCTGGTTGGCCGGAGTATTATAAACATCGGTCACTGCCTTTGTCAAGCCCTGTTGCTGAAATTCTTTGTCACCCACTGATAGTTTATCACATATTAACTACTCTTAATACTAGTTCAAAGAACCTGTTACTTTGAGGGATAGAGGTGATTGTCCATTACCTGGGCCTGAAGGGGAGTTGGATTTGATGCCCACATTTGCAGAAATTAGCCATTTGCTTAATGGATTTGGTAATAAACACATTGTAATGGTAGGACCCGAAGTTCCAATCAATTTATGGGGCATGACTTCAGGAATATGTACCAGGGTAAGGGTGAATCTTGTGAGGGGCATTTATCAAAAGGAAGCCACCTACCTGCCTTCTTCCCACGTTATAGTTGCAGTAAACTGTGGATTTGATAGCCATATGAGTTGTATTGAAGCACTTAAATTGATAAAATCGACAGGTGTTCCCACCTTTTTTACAGAGAAGTCAGAAATTTCGTGTGCAAATGCAAAGTCCTTTGTGGGGCTGGATTGAATATTACTCATCCTGACACCATAATCCGTTCCGCTCTCCCATGAAAACCCTTGACACTTCGAGCAATCCTTTCTTCATGGGTTTTGTGCTTGGGGTACAATGCTTGAATTGGAACCATGGAGGATTGAGCCTGGGATTGTTTCTGTTATCCATCATATCTGCAACTTGCTTATGTATAATCTCACTGAATTGTAATGATTTCAATTGAGCATCGAATACAACTTCCATTGAACTTGAGTTTCAAGTTTATCGTTTGAGCTTTACCAGTGATTTCTTGATATGGAAAGTTAAATGATCCTGCCAGATATGGCTATCTTAAATAATCCTGCCACATTAAATAATTCATGCTGTTCTTTTGTCGTAAAATTTTTAGTTCTACTGGCTGCTGTGATCTATAGTCTCTAATGAGATGAGACAAATTTGACATCTTATATGTGCATAACCCAGAAGTCTGTGTAGAAACATGAATACATTCAATTGCAGGAGAGATTTTATATGGAAATTAAAGTAAGCAAGCAGAGATAGTTAAGCTGCAAATTTTGTTACAATAGTTCTAAATTGCATTTGTTTATCCTTCCAGAAATATCATTATTAACCTTTTGGCTTGGAAAACCCATTGTGTTTAATCGCTGTATTAATGATCTTTTGCGCTTCCATAGGCTCTGATGCAATGGCTGAATTGAATCAAGGAACTTTGCATCTAGTAAAGTATCTCTCTCTCTTTCTCTCTTCTTCAAAGCTTTAATCTTTTCTCTTTAGCAGCCTTATCAACTATTAAACATGTTACAGGGCTATAAAGTAATTTGGGTTCTGCAGAATAAAAAAATTAAAAAAAAAAAGGAAATAAAGAAAGAAATAATGGAAATTATGAGCTGTTATGATGGATGATAAATTTATTATTACTGCATAAAAATTAATGCATGCAACTTCTGCCTTACACCCATTCTGACAGAAAATTCTTAGATTCAATTTATACATCTTTATGAATATAGTTGTTGATAATTTATTATTATATAAAAAAGAAAACTTTATGTTAGTTTGTGATGAATAATTTATTGGCTATATTGTATAAAGTTTGAATAGCCAATCAAGTCCTTGCCACGAAGAATTAAAGAATAAAAATATAAACAACCAAAATGAAAAAGGATAAATTTGTCATTGCAGAATCAGATTTTAGTCCATTATCCAATCAATTAATGCCCCCCATTTTGACATTCATCTCTTTCCCTATATGCAGGGGAAAGCTCCTACAAAGTTTGAATGGCCCAATCCATCAACATGTCCATTTTGAGAGTATTATTCGAGTGGGTTTCATAACTCGGTTTTGGAAGAAAGATCAGAATATATGTTCCTTGATATGAGAACTATGAATTAATATATTCATATACTCAAAATGGAAAATGTGTGAATAGAAATTGAAACTCAAAATAAGCTCTTTGGTAAGAAGATTTAAAGGTGAAAAGTGAGTGGGAGTTTATCCTACATCACTAAAAATTGAAGTTGGACTTGTGTTTATACACAGAGATGCATTCTTACATAGGTAAGAAAAATAGAATGGAAGGCTCTCTCTTGCGCGCTCAAGCGCAGGGGGGTGCAAATCCATGGGCCGGAATGAGCCAATGCAGGACCTGCGTACGCGAATGTAGGCCCAAAATCTCGTGATCCTGAACAAATCCAATTTTTTCAAATTATTTTTTTATTTCTGGAAAATTTGGCAACACTCCCGTATAGATCTACATGGTCCTGTTGTTATGTCTGCAGGCTGAGCAAGGCAGATCCACACGTGCCAGTGTGGATCCACATGGTCGTGTTGTTGTGACTGTAGGGTGAGTAAGGCAGATCTACACCTGTTCCAGAATGAACTTTTGAGTCTCATGTCTTGGAATGTCAATTTCTGATGTTTCAAAAATTAATTTCACCATTATTTGAGAGTTGCAAAGACATTATTGATAGCTTTTAAAAGAAATTAATCACAATTAATCTCATATTTCCTCCATCTAGTATAAATAGGTGGTTTAGGCTTGAATTTTGAAGGGTTGATGAAGAGTATACTTTGATTGTTCTTGAAGTGTTTCTTTCTTTCTTCTCCTTCTTCTTCTCAACTGATAGAACGCTGGTTATCCTAAGCACCAATGTAGGAGGTAAATTTGTTTTAAGAGAACTGTGTGCTATACAAGCTTCAGATTGATTTTCCATTTTCTACTGTTTTTTGAATATTGAATTAACAATTCTCATATTTTTATTGCATTTCTTCTAACAATCATGTGAACAAAAATATTTACTGGACAAAAGTCTCATATGCTACTTGCTCTGCTTTTGTTCCTCTCAACTATCTTAGAAAAATAGTAATTATAGTAGTTCATTAGTATTACTAGGAAGTTATCCTAAACAAATATTTATTTGGTACATAAATAAATTGAAGTCTTCCAAATTAAACAATTGAGAGGAAATAATGGTTCAACAATAAGGGAGAAGGACAACAATATAGAGAAGAGAGCTGGCGAAGTTTATAAGACAATGTTGTTTCATATTAATATACTAAATTAATAATAAAATATTATGTATAAAAATTAATTTTTACTTAATTTCTAAATATTTAATTAATTATAATTCTTTTTATTTTTTTCATTGTTTAAAATTTAAATATGTAAAATATATAAATTCATTTAATATTAAATAAAACAAAAAAGAAAAGATAATTTTAATAACATTAAAATTAAAAAGTTTCACTTTAACAAAGTAAAAATAAAAAGCAAAATAGATCGTAAAAGATTAAACTGTAATTAATTTTGCCCTAATATAGTCTGTGGAATTAAAACACTTGAATGTAGCATATACTCAGGTTTTAACTGAGTACAACTTGCGAAATTAACATAATATATATTGAGGTGAGTCAATCGGTGTATTTTTATGTTAAAATTAATTTGTTTAGGATTCAAAGTGAAAAATAAAACTTCTAGGCTTGGTTTTGTGAGAATAATAAAAAAATTTATCTAAGATTAAATAAAGACGGATTAATTAAGTTAATTAATCTATTATTAAGCTTAAATATTTGTATGCAAGGTGATAAATAAAATATACAAAAATAAGAGAGGTCATCTTTCATTTGCAAGTCTTCATTTTTTTTTTATCCCATTGCTGTCAACATCTTCCTTAAATCGAGCCATTTCTTCTTTATTCTTCCAATTTTTCTTACTTTTTTCTAATTCCCAAACACTAAATAAGGATTCGGAAAAGATAAATTGAAGAGAGAATGCAATTTCTGCTCCAAATTCATCTTGACTGAAGCAAGTGCTGTGAAGAAAAAAATTTTATGGTTTGGGCTGAAGCTTAAATGGAAGTCCTACGGGGAATATTCAAGATTGGTTTATTTCTGTACAACTGATCAACTAAAATTGAAGAGAAAAAAAATGGAGATGCATGTCGAATTCAAGGCTCGAGGGCTGAAGCTTCAATTTTTGCTTTACATCTCTTCAAGAATTATAAAAATTTAATCTTTATCTTCCTTTTGAAGAGAATTCTAATTTGTCATTGTTCTTTTCTTTTTTGTAATATTGATGTAGTGGTTGCAGTGGCGAGAGGCTTTTGGTTCCTCCACAACATCTGTCGTAGAGGCATATACTGTCACCTCCATTGCTATTTCAATTTGTTTGGAGTGGATATATTTAATGCTTTTTGATCAATGAACTTCTGGCATGGGGCGACGTCGTTTGTCTGGGTGGGGGCGGTGGCAGAAGGTCTGCAAAGCTAAAACGACTGAAGGAGACGGTGCAGGCTTGCTGTTGGGGCGATGGCAGAGGAGATTGCAAGCTGGAACAGTGCTGTTGAGGCAGAGAGAGAACTGGAAATGGGACAGTTTAAAGGAGGAATAGCTAAAAGATTGTTTCGAACGGTGTCGCTTTTTAATTTAGTTTTGGGGACAGTTGCATATGGTAGAGAATGACATCGTTTTGTTGTTGTGGTAATGGTGAGGGGCCCGAATGGTAGAGCACTATAGGTGCTTTATTCTATAGAATAGATTAAGTTTGGTTTTCAGACAGATTTTATTGAAGAAATTTCTCTTATATTTTTCATTAATGTCGTGATTATTAGATATTAAATCCGTCATTAATTACTATTTGATTATTAAATATTTATACTCGTGTATTTAAATTACTAATTTGAACTCGTATTATAATTCATACGAAAATTACTAATTTTTCTATTGTTAAGAGCTATATATATAAAAATAGAGACAGTAAGTACTTTACGGTTATTTTGTCCGTTCTTTCAAATTACTAATTTGTCCATTATTAAGAATTATATATAAAATAGAGGTAGTAAATATTTTATAATTATTTTACTTGTCTCTCATATTCTCAATCATCCATGTGCGATTCGCATAATTTTTAATAATTGGACACATCATTATTAAATAGATGATAACAATAATTGTCGAACAAATTAATTTTAGTTAATTTTAATTATCATGTGATTAAGTAGTCATATATAAAATAGAGGTAGTAAGTATTTTACAATCATTTTGCTTGTTTCTCTTATTTTCAATTATCCACGTGCGATTCAAGTGATTTTTAATAATTGAATTCATGATTATAAAATAGATAATAACAATAATCTTATCGATTAAATTAATTTTAGTTACTTTTATTTATCTTGTAATTAAGTAGTTATATATAAAATAGGGATATTAAATATTTTACTAGCATTTTGCTTATCCTCCCAAATTATTAATTTGTCCATTATTAAGCGTTTTATATATAAAATAGAGATATTATGTATTTTACAGTCATTTTGCTTGTCCCCTCTATTCTTAATCATTTATGTGCGATGCATGTGATTTTTAATAATTGAATTCATCATTATTAAATAAATAATAATAATAATCTTATTCAGCCTATATTTTATGTAAAATTAAATTTTATTATATTATATACACATAAATTTTAAAAAATTAACTTATTATGTATATTTAATTCGAAAATCTCTTCATATTTTATTTTAGAAAAAAATTATATTATTTTATTGTTGATCTACAAATTAATATATTATATAAACATGATAATTTAATCAAACATATGCCAATGAAAAATTATTATGAAACATATAAGTCTAGCAATTAATCAAGTAAGTATTATGAAGTGAAATATAATTAATATATCCATACTCATTCCATGTTTTTTTAAAATCAAATGACCTCTTACATTGTCGTCATCTCCACCATTACCTTAACCTTTATCACTATCATAACCACCTAATAATCATGATTTGTTTTTTGAAATGCCAAATCAGAAAATTAACAAATCTATTAAATTATAAAAGTTAACAAATCCTTTGAATATGAATGCCTTCAAACAAAGAACTAGCTGCAGACTAATCTATTCTTACTAGTAACCAGTTAAACTTCAAATCTCTTTATATAGTAAATATTATGATATTTTATTTATATTAAACTATAAAAATATATATTTATCTCAAATTTTATAATATTTTATTTATAATAAATAAGTAGTTTATATGTATTTTAAATTTAATATTATTTTATAATAGTTATTAATTTATCAATTATTAAGAATCATATATAAAATAAAATTAGTAATTACTTTATGGTCATTTTGTTTGTTCTATATTCTCACTTTTATATATATATTATGATTATTATATGATATATATTTTTTATTAACATGTATTACACGTAATTGTTAGATATTGGATTTGTATTATGACTCATATAAATATTACTAATTTGTACATTATTAAGAGTCATATATAAAATAGATATAGTAAATATTTTACGGTCATTTTATTGTCCTCCTAAATTACTGATTTATCTATTATTAAGAGTCATATATAAAGTAGAGTTAATAAGTATTTTACAATAATAATAATAATAATAATAATAATAATAATTTTGTCTAGCAAATTAATTTTAGTTACTTTTAATTATCATGTAATTAAGTTACATTCAATTTAAATATAAATGGTTGTTAATTATATTTAATTTTCATATTTTATATAAAAGTAAATTGTATTATATTACATACATAAATTTTAAAAACTTAACTCATTATGTATATGATTAAAATAAATTAATAATTGAACTATATAAAAATTATTAAGAAATTATAATTTATCAAATAACTTATAAGAATCGTATTCGTATTTTGAAATTTATGTTATAAATTATGTGCATGATTATAATTTAGTTTAGATTTACTATTATATAAATTCAATATGTTAATGAAAATCATTATTATTGTATTTTGAATGACATTATCCTATTGTTATTTTTTTTATCGTGTCTTCTTAATATTTTTTAATAAATTATTTTTTTAATGTTAGTTATCTAATTTCTTATATATAAAATATAGTTATCTAATGCTAATAAAATTGAACTTATAATTAATAAATTATTAATATTATTTACTAATAAATTAAATTATTAAATGACAAAATTAATTCAATTAATTAATACAATCAGGTTGACTTTTTAGTAAATTTACATATTTCCTATTTTTCATTAACGTGCGTTTCTCATATTGTTTTTTTTTAAATTTGCATGTCCCTTAGTTGTTTATTAACATATATTGTACAATATTATTATATATTAGACTTATATGATAATTTATATGAAAATTACTAATTTATTTATTATTAAAAGTATATATATATATATATCAATTTTTTTTATTATATGATAATTTAATATTCTTGCTTATATGAGGTCATAAATTATTTAATTTACTAAAATGATAAACTGTCAATAAAAAACTAAAATTTAAAATTGTATTATATTCTTAAATCGATTTTTTATTATATGGTAATTTAATATTAATATATTGAATAAAATAATAAATCCATAAATAAACCATGACGTGTCAAATTGACAATGATGACCACTAACATAGTTGATATAATTTATAAAGATCAGAAATTGAGTTCAAATTTAAAATTTTAATAATATTACATTAATATCATTCAAACAGAATTGATTATTAAATTAATAGGCATTTTATTAACAGTATGATAATTTTCTGTTTCTTACAAAAGTCATGATAAATTATTTATTTTCTTTGTTTTTAATATTAGTTAACTGATTTTTTTTATATAAAATTGAAAAATATACGATTTGCTTTCTCTATTTTATTTCTATTAAATTATATAGTTATTCTGTTAAATTTCAAGACATTTATTGTTAATAAGAAAAAATATTCTTATTTGCTCAAGCAGATACTAGTACATATGTCAAATTTTAGATAACTAATACAATAAATCAAACTTATAAAAAAATATTAATACAATATATCAAATTTTCATGAGATCAATAGTATAACTTTCAAATTTCAAGAAGTATTAATGCATTATGTTAAAACATATAAAACAAATCGCATATTTTTCAAATATCAGATGTACTAATATATTATATAAATCATATAAAGTAAATAGTAATTTTTTCTAAATTTAATTGAATGCAATAGTGGATGTGAAGTACATAGTTAGAATATGAATCCGAATATGATTTAATTTCATCAATGGTCACTTAAATATGACTTAATTTTATCAATGATCATTTTAATTTTGACATTATTGCAAGCAAATTATATAATTTTTTTGTATTATAAAAGCCACTTAATTACGATTTAGTTTCAGTTAAGTCATTTACGACGAGTTTTCAGCAGACAACAACCAGAAAAATTGTGCTAGCATTCTATTTGGCATATAAAATGTGTCACATTACTGTACAAGAAAAACAAAGCATTATAGATACTTACAACTTAACATCCATATTAATATTATACATTAAAAATGATGCCAATTGGGATGTCATATCTCTATTTGGCATGTGCAGTGAAGTTTTATTTGATTTGTACAGTACTGTGGCGTATTTCATATATCAACTGAAATGTTAGCACGACTTCTCTAATGGTTAATTGCTGAAAAATTACCAAAAATAATTTTACCGAAACTAAATTATAGTTAAGTAATTTTTATATAATAAAAAAATTATATGTATTTACTGTAATAATATAAAATTAAGTAATTATAAATAAAATTAATCAAAATATTTCAAGTTAGTAGCCAATCAAGAAAGAAAATAAGAATATGAATTTCATATTTGAATTTAACTAAAATGTAAAAACTTCTACTGGCTCGTGTATTGCACGCGTTATGTGATTCGTTCGTATTAGTCACTAGAAACGAGCTCGTACTCTTGGATGCAAAGCAAAATAATATGCTTATGTTTCTGTGTGGGAAAAAAAAATATATATATATATATATATTTCGTACATATTAGCTGTCCTATTAAAATTCTCTTTTAAGAAATTTTCTCAAATTCTTTGGGTAATTCCGAACTCCTGAGCTGATCTTCAATATCCCATTTCATCAGAAGCAAAGTCATTAATTTTTGTTGGGTTTCAGAAATATTTGCCAAATCTTTTCATTAGCTAGATTCTGAAGCTGAAAAATTATTACTTCATGGCTCAAGCAGTTGAGGAATGGTACAAACAGATGCCTATCATCACCCGCTCCTATCTCACAGCGGCTATCGTCACCACCATCGGTTGTTCCCTTGAAGTACGTTTTCCTCTTCTCTTACTATTATTACCTTAAAGTTTTTTTTTTTTAATAGGGTTTGAATTTATGTTTGAATAACTTGGGTCGTTAAGGAATCTCTTTCCTTGTCTGATTGGAAACTAGTCGGTAATTTTATCTATAGGCAAATGGGTATATGGTTTTCAGCTGATTTTCACTGGGTTTATTGTATTTTTGCAAGAGTAGTCATTCCCCCTTCAGTTCTGATGTGGGTTGCTATGTTTCATCGCTCATTTTTTATCTAATTAATCTTAATTAGGATTTTTGCGTATAATTTATTTGTTTGTTATGTCGTATTGATGGATTTGATATACGGATTTTAATTTTTATATTGGGGCTATTTGTATCAACGCTGATATTTGAAATTGGTTATGTTTATTTATTTGAATTGTAGTTTTGATCCTCTGGATGTGTGATTGGGGGCTTTGAAAGCTTTAGCAACTATTTCTTTCTTTCTCATTTTCACTTTTGGCAGATAATTTCTCCTCATAATCTCTACTTGCATCCTACGCTAGTGGTTAAGAATTATCAGTTCTGGCGCCTCATCACCAATTTCTTATACTTCCGGAAAATGGGTATGTATGAACTTTTAGCTTTAAATGCTATTTGAGCGTTAGGACTTATGGTAATCATGTGATGGAATCAAATCTCTGCTAAGATTCATGACCTTGTGTATGTTAAGTTGTCTACTACCTATGGTGCAACAAGGTGTGGAGTTTAAGTTTCAGATCAACTTGGTCTCTCTGAATTTTCAAAGATGGTTCTTTTGGGTTTATTGTGAATTGAGTCTCTTGAAGGACCAATATTTATGTTGCAACAGCAATTGTTCCATTGTAAACAAACGTTTAATGTTTCTATGCTAATATATAAAGTTCTTACAGTTGCATGCATGGTAGAAATTGTTTATTCATATTAAATGCAATTCATCATGAGTGTTGCAGCATTTTTCTGACAGTGTATTAGAAATCCTTATTCGTGTTAAAACTGTTAAAATGATTTCTTCAAGCATAGCTTTAGAATTGCCAGTTCTGTAAGGAAAGGAATTACCTTTTTTTATTTTTTGTAACTGAAGTCTTCATACTCATTTGGTTATCTATAGTTAATTCCTAGAGGTTTCCATTATAAATGCAATTGTGAGAGCCTTACATGCACGAGAAAAACAGAAGTACATATGGATATGAATACACATGAAGCTGGTCAATTGCAAGAAAGCTTGTAACAGAGCTAATTATTCTAATTTTATGGCTTTTTTGTTCGGATGCTCATTGCCTTTGGATGCCTTTTGGTAGAATGCCATTTCTTTTATTTGTCTGGTTATAAAGATATGCCAAATTGCCTGGTCATTGAAAATATTCAATTATGTTTTATGTGCTGATCTGCATATTGTATATCCATGTTTTGAAATGAATTATTTATCACTGTTTTCTGTTATTTTTAATGTGCTTCTTCGTTATACCAGATCTGGACTTTTTGTTCCACATGTTCTTTCTAGCTCGATACTGCAAACTTCTTGAAGAGAACTCTTTCAGGGGGAGGACTGCAGATTTCTTTTACATGCTGTTATTTGGTGCCACTGTCTTGACCAGCATTGTTCTTGTTGGGGGCATGATACCTTATTTGTCCGAATCATTTGCAAAAATTATATTCCTTAGCAATTCATTGACGTTTATGATGGTATGTTAGTCTTTCAATGTCCCCAACATATTATTTATTATACCTTTGGATTGAACTTTCACCTGAGTCTCTTCCATTACATTTTTAACTTTACAGGTTTATGTCTGGAGCAAGCAAAATCCTTTCATCCACATGAGTTTCTTGGGTCTTTTTACTTTTACTGCAGCTTACCTTCCATGGGTAAGTTGATCTCAGCTTATGCTTCTTTTCGGTGTGCTAATATAGCCTTAAAATGAGTGGAACAAGTAATATTGCATATATCCACTATTACCCTGGCATATGAGCATCCTTGAGCTCTAATATTAGCACACCGAAAAAATCCATTTCAGAAGTGCATAATCTGTTCTTTTTGTGCAGGTTCTTTTGGGATTCTCAGTCCTTGTTGGTGCTAGTGCTTGGGTGGATCTGCTGGTGTGTTTTCCGTGCAAGAGTTGCCTTTATTGTCAATATTTCTGTTTTTTAAAATCTTAAGTTTGCATCAAGCAGAATCTTAACAATACCTTTTTTGTGGACCAGGGAATGATAGCTGGTCATGCTTACTATTTTCTTGAAGATGTATATCCACGAATGACTGGCCGTCACCCACTAAGAACCCCATCATTTATTAAATCACTGTTTGCTGATGAGGCTGTTGTAGTGGCACGGCCAGCTAACGTGAGATTTGCTCCCCTGCCTGCAGAGGAAGTGCACCTTGATTGATCTGATCTCAATGAACATAGGCTAGTGGGCTGTAGCTTTTGATTGCATCGATTTGTCCTTGCTGCTAGTGGAGAGTCAAGAGGATAAAGCTCTTTGAAATTCTCAGTTCTGACGTGTCATCCTTAGAGGTTTAACTATGTATATGATATTGCTGCTACTGGAGCTATGGAAACTTGCACACAAGTTTTTGTAATATGTTCGAAGAATAGAAACTTCCGTAGTCTTAAGTTGATACATGATGTTTTTGTGCTTTTCTTGCTGTCAATGCAAATATTACAGGCGAGTTCTTTTACTGACATTTTAATGGTTTCTGATTAGTCTACATGTTCATATGTGGGTAAATGACAGAGTTCTGCACTGTCAAATTCATTCCACCATTGATTGCTTGAAAAAGATGACAGGAAGTATAATTTAGAAGACCCGTGGAAAGTGGGTTTCAACTGAGTACGACACAGATTCATTTTGGAAAGTTTTCTTGTCGTTTAGTTCCTCTGTTGCATTTGTTGAAAGTAATTCAACCCTTGCTCCAAAATTGAATTTGATCAACAAATTGAGAAACCTCTTCAATATTGCCTTGTGGAGATTGGAATCTGAACTTTCAGATTGATTAGGTATGAGTTGAGTTTCAAATGCTTGACCATTTTGTTAATATTATAATTTGAAAAATATTAATGCTAACTTCATGGGTAGATTGCATTTGAAAAAAATAGATAAATAGATATTTTTTCTAAATATATGTTTGAAAAAAATAATTTATAAAAAATTTTAAAAAAAAATCGATCAAATAAAAAAATTTTAAATTTGCTTTTCAAACACTAAATACTTTTCACCGGCTCTTAAGCCATACAAACTTGCAAATGAGGACAAAGGAATAAAAAAAATATCATTTCAATCAACTGTTCAACATGGAGTTTAAGTTATAGAACATTAACTTAAAGCCTAGAAACAAAATGAAGGGCAACTATCACATACTACGAAAAATTTTACTTCCACCAATTCTTTATCAAACAACCAATGCTCTAAAACCACATAAACCATGAAGAAATTAACTCAAATATCTTTCCTTCCAGTAAGCTGCAACACCAGCTGTGTTAATATACATAAGCAAAAAGAATACTGCTATCATTAGCAACAGTAGAATACTCTCTTTTTTTGTTTTGTTTTTTTTTTTTTTTCCTGGCTCTGCCTGCAACTCCAATATCACTTACATTGGACCTATGGAGAATTACTTCTATGGGGAAAAATGCAAAGAAAAGAAAGAATCATTGTAGCTAATGGATTGCGTGATATTGCGCAGATATTCTCTTGGGAGGCAACTTTCGTAGGATGTAGAGCACTAGAGCTGAGGGTAAAATCTCAACCAGCTGTAATTTAGAGCCACATTAATCAGATAGAAAACTAGAAGTTAGAGATTGAATAATTGTAGTACCAGAGCTAAATAAAATGCAGGTACTTAGATTACCATGTAATAGATCAAGTTCAAAACTGGGTGATCCAAAACATCAAGTGAAGCATCCGAATCAAAAGCTGAAAGAAGAACCTGCAGATCCCAAAATGAGTCAAAAGTCAATTAACCGAATCTGTCATATAGTAAAACAAAGTGCTGCATCAATATCAACACATAGCCACTTTTTTCTACTTCAGCCAAAAGATACCATTTAAACTACATTAATTTAAGATTATCCAGCTTCCAGACCAATTTTCATGCTTTAGAAATCTCAAAATCGATTGAAGAACATCTAAGCTACATTTATGTTATTTAAAACCATTATAGTTAGATACTTCAGCCTTCCATACTCTAAAACACTTTTTTTTTTTCAGTTGTGGGTGCGAATTGTGTGCCTGTGGTGTGTGGGTGGATGGGTGCCAATCTGGGGATATCAGATGGATGTCTCATGTCCCAAAATTCACCAAACCAACCACTTGAATAGGCTGACGTTCTAATTAGCCATCAACCCCACCTGGAATACATATCCTCCTGGATCACAAGTTGTCAGTGAAATATCACACTAGAGCTATGCAATGGTGGACAGTCAATCATTTTAACAGACCTATGTACGAACACCAGCTTAATAGACCTACAGTAAATCAAATCAGAAGACTTTCATCATCGCTATATAAGTATTAGTTGCATTGGTTGGTTCAAACATGTCAAGAATGCCTCATGTCTTGTCTATCTTGTTTTCCACGATTGCACCTTACCATCAGAATGTCATCATTGCAACAACCATCTCGGACATGAATTTACACATGTTCCCTCACTGATGCCACTTTTCATTTCAAAAATGGCAGCTTATTGTATCCTTAATGCAGAGAAACAACCAGTAATCATCGAAAAATACTATGTGACAAGAACATTCGTCTTCTTTATCAAGTCATCTCATCAGCAAAAATTGCATGTTTTAAGTTTCAACATTCCAAACCGCAATGAATTTGTCCTAGTGCCATTCATGTCATATTCCCAATTTTAATGAAGACTTAATGAATTCTTGATCCACAAGAATTGTCAAGTCCAAAGGGTAAAAGCTAAATTTTGCTGTCCATTTCAGCTGCCTTGAAGATAGCACATTAACCATATGTATCACACAGTCACAGGATTGAATCCCATTAGTTTCAAGGTCTAAATCGTTCACCTTCAACTTTCGTCAAGCAAGATGATAAAAAACCTTCAGCATCATTTCATCCTTGGGCCTGTATTCACCCATATGCATCTGGGCTTTGGTTATAGGTTAAATTCATTCATAACTTTAGGAGGGAAAAAGCATTTGTTTGATATTTTACTTATTATTTAATAATACTTAGAGAAATAATTTAATTATTGATGTGCCTGAAGATAACATATATTTGTCATTTTCTGTGGTCATTAGTTTTTGTATTATCACATGGCATGATATGGATGAGATAGGTAAGATGGACTATAGTTTTGCTGTCATTAGCTCATCAAAGAATAATCTTAAAATTTAACAAAACTGGATCATTAGTCAAGCTTACCACAAAACATCTTATGAGGAAGCACGTGAAGCAAATGGCCGTAACTGACCCAACCTGCAAAGGAGCAAATATATTGTCATTAATGATATTTAAGTGGTTTTTTTTTTCTTTCTTTTTATCCTAGTGCTAGGTATACCTTTGCACATTTTTACATTTTTCTTCTATTTTATGCTATAAAGATGAGAAGATAAATAGTTTCCCTAATTTAAATTATAGGTGATATTTCTGTAAAGCTCATGGAAGTGGTGCACAATAATATGCCAATCATATTTAAGTATCATGGAGTTCACATTTAAGTTATGTAATTCAAGCAGGAGCTACTTCAATTGCATGCTCTACCATCTACCTCTGGAATCAAGTCATGCATGCCTCTAAAGATCACATGCATGCTGAAGCAAGTCCAGATTTTCATATTCATTCAACCACATGAAGCAAACTTGTAATAGTTCAATAATTCAATGATCTGATATCTACAGTGCATCCAGATGTGAGGACAGTAGTTCCCTAAACGGTGGTGAGCATAATCATGCGACAAGCTTGATTTGTGAAAAAACCTCTGATCAGCAAATTAATTTTTTTAAGTTTGTGTAAAATGGGATCCATCATTTCATATTTCAATGTCAAAATTAGGGGTGTTCATAAACTGAATAATCTGTCCAAACCGAACTAACCCGCAATCAAACCACAGTTTTAAAAATATAGTGGATTGAGTTGGTTTGTGTTTTTTCTAACTGCATTTTATGGATTGGATTTAATTTTTTATATTCAATCCACAAACTGACCAGCAATCCGCATAATCAGTTTGCTAGTTTTATTTTTAACTCTAATTTCTTTTATTACCAATTATATTTTTTAGCATTTATAATTTATTCTAAATTTATTATGCAATAATATATGATTTAGTAAACTAATTTAATTGCAATCTATTATAAATTAATTTAATTTATAATAAGTATATCATAATTATATAATAAATCAACTTATTTAGTCATTTATTTTAATTATATTAAATGATTTGTTATCAAAATAACTGTAATATATTAAACTATATACAATTATATGTATCTAATTCAACTATATACAATTTATTTTTCAATTTCTTATTAACCATTGAAACTTATTTTTAACCACATTAATTATTATTTTTCTATTAATTAAATTAATTCAACTGTAACCGATTTATAGTCTAATTCCTTAGCAACCGCGTATATTCTTTTCCTTAACTATGTTATTAGAGGATTGATAAAAAAAAATATCACACAAATAATAATATTGAATTAATCAAACAACATTATTAAAGTTATTAATAACTTTTATGCTAATCTAGTATTGTAATGAACTTTTTATTATTTAAAAAATATATTCCATATAA
Source organism: Balakata baccata (assembly GCA_949630135.1). Classification (NCBI taxonomy): domain Eukaryota; kingdom Viridiplantae; phylum Streptophyta; class Magnoliopsida; order Malpighiales; family Euphorbiaceae; genus Balakata; species Balakata baccata. The sequence continues at coordinate 26,700 of CATIWF010144258.1, forward strand.
AATTTAAAATACTTTAAAAAGTAATTAAAATTTCTGTTATAATTTTTATAATATGACTTGATATTAAGTAGTTTATATAGTGAACTAAAAGTTTTTGGAATATTATAGATGTTTGTGAGAAAAGTATATAAAACTAAACCGCAAATCGATACAATTCAATTTGCAATTGTGGTTTGGATTGGATTGGTTTTTGTATATTCGTGGGTTGAATTGAAAAAAAAAATTTTCAATCTGCAAATTGTGGATTGGATTGAATGTTATGTCTAATTCACACCAAACCAATCCATGAACACCCCTTGTCAAAATAATAAGCATATTTAATTCATCAACCATGAATTTGTTCATAACCATGCTTTTCTAGGACATCCACTAGAAGGATAAAAACACTAATAATGACAGAATAAATGTAATGTCAGTAGAGCCGAAAGGAAAGACAAAAAACCTCATGGAGCTTCTTTCTCCTCCCTTTAGACTCAATAGGGAAGCGTCTCAGCATGAAAAATAATCTGTAGCATTAAGTGGCAGAAAAAACAAAGTTGACACAAACAGATATAGCTGGGGTGGTTCCATTTACTATTTAGACTAGTAAAAAATACTCACCTTCCTCCATACAACAAGAAACCTAATGCAGCAATAATTGATACCCCTGGAAAAAAAAAGGAAGAAAAATACTCTATAAGATACTAAATATCTATGATAAGATACGAAATAAGAGAGCGCTTCATGCTTCAGATATGAAGTCACCAAGCTTGTCAAGGGTAAAATTTAAGGTTTAACCTGCAATAAATATTTTCCCAATGAATTCCACAACGCTATTGTCATCTATCCAGAGGTATACCCAAATGCAGACCTGTATCAACCTCATTCATAAGCATTTTACAGAAATAAGACAGAATCAATTAAAAAAGGTCCAACACTGGACCTCACAGTGCCTGGTCAGGTATTTAAGCCAAGTAACCATAGATGACGAACATGATGAAGCAGCAACTAAAATTGCTAAAGAAATTCGCTAGTGTTCTTACACATCAGATGCAGGTAAAACAGATTGAAATATATAAGCTTACCTGGATGAAGTACATTGCACTATTGACTGAAATATATACAATTCTGAGCTTATCCGTAGGCAAACTTCTTGCCTGGTTGTCACGATAAAAAAATAATTCAGAGCTCCATCATGTTTAAGGGAAAAAAAAAAAAACTTTAATTGAAGAAGTATCCAAGTGAATTGCCTACTACTTATGAAAGAACAGCTTCCATAGATACTTGCCTGGTGATATATCTCTGCCCAAAATAAGACAAGCAGGGTGTAAGTAGAGAAGAACAGGAGTCCAGGCAGATCCAATAATACCCATGTTATCACCTGGTTGAAGAGGCGGTAGCACTGTGTTAGTGTAAAAAGTAAGATGCTCTAAGATACACAAAAACTAACTTGATAGAATAGAACTTTATGAAGCAACTCTTGCTCAAGTACCATCCCAGATAAAAAGAGTACAAACAAAATATTTAGAATGTGTAACTGAATTACGTTAAAGCTTCCAAAACTAACCTTGATTTGCAAAACAAACACTTGCTTGTGAAATCCAAACATAACTGCACGCACTGCAGAATGTATAATGTCCAGAGAAACACATTAGCATTTCGATAACAAAGTTATTGAAATGAAAGTCTGAATTTTGCCAAGACTTTTAAGTATTACCTCCATTAACAATGAAATTCATCAGGTGGAAAACTTTTTGTGTTGTCCAACCATACTCGGGCACTCTCAATTCAATCCGTATTAATTGAATCTGAACATCAAATACAGACATATGAAACCTGATAAACTCAGTTAACCAATTATACACAAACCATAAACAGAGGTGCGTGAAGTTCCACAAAAATTTAAATGCACCGGCATACTATACTAGTTAATAGTAAGACTACAAGCCAGTTTATTTTACTTGAATCAACCCAAGGAACTCATACTGGTATAGTTCAACTGCATAGCACATGAATATGTAGTAGCCAGGCTTAAGTAGAGCAAAAGTTAAAGCCTTGTACATATTAAGAGAGAGAACTGAAACCAACTAAGTAGCGAACTAACTAGCTAAGAGGTCATCGAATTGTTAACAGAAGCTCTGAGAGCTTTTGACGTGATTTGACCAATTTTAGCCCAAATCATCACCAGAATCGACTTCAATTTGACGAAGAGACAAAGAGAATGAGCTCAAGAAACTTAAAGATGGAAAATGCTTCATTTTGATCCATTACAACGGCAATCAATTCGTATCAAACCTAAAACACTTGCTATCATAAAAACAAATAAAACTCAAACTAGACATCTCGATCCAAAGATACAGACATGAAACACAAACAATGAGAGAGAGAGAGAGAAAAGAGAGACCAGAGCAACGGCGGAGACAAGAGCATAAGCACCACAAAGAGCGTAGAAGATCCCATCCTGCCATTGAGTAGAGTCATTGATCTCGTCCCACCAGTTCCCAACCAAACCTACAATTCCCATAGGAGCTAACTGCACCGGCATTCTGGTCATCATTCTCATCCCAAAATTTTCCCGAGAAACACCGGTAAAGTGAAAATCCTAGCCCCCAAACGCCCACACCAGTATCCAGCCAAAAGGAAAACGACTGTGAAATTCAAAGATAAAGAAAGAAAGGAAGACAGTTTTGTTCCGCTCTACCAGACGGTCCACGGTGAGAGAGAAAGAGAAGAGTACCTAAGCTTCCATGGTCTATCTACTAAAGACAGTTCATGAGATTTGGTGGTTGAGCGCAGTAGCTTTTCAAACTCTTTTTATGATCTCTTTAAATTTTTATAGTGTTTACATAAAGTTCAATTATTACTTCCCAAGTGCCACGGTTCCCATTATTTTATATTTAAGAGTTTTTAATTGACACGTGTAGATAAAATAATTAAATAATACCAAAATTTCGGTAAAATTTTTTTATATTAAATTGGTTTTAAAATTTTAGAATTTATTTTAAATTACAGCGGTAAATATTTTCCTATTGGATCATGTTAATATAACCACAAAAATTTCAGTATTAATTTAATACATATATATAAATTTTAGTATCAAAAAACGTTTTACTCTTACTGAATGATGTAAATTAAAAATTTCAGGTAGTGGGCAATCAATTTCAACTCAATTTTTTCAAAAGGAAAATGAAATTTTTGTAAAATATCCAATTGTATAGGATCCATTAAGTAGTGAAATTTTTATTAAACGATTGGATTAATATTTTTATTTATAATTATTGGAGCGAATAAGAATCTATTTGTTACTCTCTACTAATATTATTATTACTATTAAATTGATAAAATATAATTTAATATATATATATATATATATAATTTGCAACAAATATTGGGGATTGAACAGGAAATAAAAAGAATAAGAGTGTCAAAATTGGGTGCTATTTTTCGGAGGATAACTCAAAATATATTTTTATAATTAATTTATGTTGGAAAATCCCTTTGGTTTACTGACTTTTCCATATGTATTCTGCAAATTCTTGATTGAGTCTTAAGCTTGTTCTTCATTTTCAGTTCAACTCCCTCTTATCCTGAATCCTTCTCATCCGTGACTTGGAACTTTTACCTTGCGAACATTCGGATAGTCTTCAACTTTCCTTTATCCACCAAACATTAATTTAATATTTAAAAATTATATGTCAACATTATTAAAATAAAAATAAAAATTAGTTGTCAAAAAAAAAAAAAACAACAACAACAGTTAGCTACCTTAATAAAGTTTCTATTATTATATTATCCATTTTTTCAATTTACCAATCATGTGTAATCGTAGTTTCTTCTTTTATAAATGGCTAAATTACTAAAACGAAATCTAAATTTTTATATTTGTATTAAAAATAATATATAATTTTAATTTTTTCAATTTATATATTTTATTCAGCTAATTTGGTAGAAAAAAATTAATAGATTTTATTTGAAATTTTTGATGATAATATTTTTTTTATTAACTAAATGATTGATTTATTGCTTACAGGTAAAATAGTATTAACATTCACTAAGAAGCTTATTTATCGGAAACAAATTTAAACATATCATTAATTCATTTCTATTAAACTTGATAAAATATCTAAATTTATAAAATATCAAAAAAATTATTCATTTAATTGAAAAAAATTAGAAATATATATTATTTTTAATAAAATTTTAAAAGTTTTTTTTTTAATTTAGCCTTTATAAATTAAATCCTAAATTTTTTATTTTTTTACACAAAAATTCAAATTCGGAATCTTGAGTTATGAATCGATGTTTATGGATTAACGCTTGACACATTTGCAAAATCAAACTCTCACATCGTTTCATAAAAAAAAATTTTAAAAAAACTTACATTTGGATTAGTTAATAAATAGTATTTTTATTGAGTAATAACTCAGTAGGATCCGTGGCGCAATGGTAGCGCGTCTGACTCCAGATCAGAAGGTTGCGTGTTCGATTCACGTCGGGTTCAATCCCATCATGGATCAATGATTTTATTTTTTTTTGTTCAAATCGTCACCGTTCTTTTGACCACGTGTAGATCATAAACAAGTCTAATCACTTATACTGTTTTTGCTAAAATCCTCAGTCACCTCTTCTTCTTCTTCCTAGATACCTTGCTCCTTCACTAAAACCCTGACAATTCAATCATGGCATTTCTCCTTCGTCTCCATATCCGTTCTCTGGCTGCAAACCAGCGTCACTTCTCCACAAGCCTCTCTCCAAAATCCACAAATCCACTCTCTTCCAAGGATAAAACCAGAGCTGCTCTCTCTCTTCTTAAATCCGAGAATAACCCAGAAAAGATCGTCGAAATCTGCCGAGCAGCTTCTCTAACGCCGGAGACCCACCTGGACCGTATCGCCTTCTCAGTCGCCATTTCCAAGCTCTCCAAGTCCAACAATTTCTCCCACATTCAGCAGTTCCTCGACGACCTCCGCTCTTCTCGCCCTGACCTCCGCTCCTCCGAGCGATTTGCTGCCCATGCCATTGTTCTATACGGCCAGGCCGGCATGATCAACGATTCTATCCGCACTTTCACTGAGTTTCATGATGATGTTATTGGTAATTCTTCCGCTGGATCTATTAAAGCTTTGAATGCTTTGCTTTTCGCTTTTATTTTAGCTAAAAATTTTGAGGAGGTGAATAGGGTTTTCCTTGAATTCCCCAAGATTTATCATATTGAACCTAATTTGGATACTTATAATACGGTTATCAAAGTATTTTCTGAGTCTGGGAGTTCGAGTTCGGGATATTCTGTTTTAGCAGAGATGGATAGGAAAAGGGTGACACCAAATGCAACTACTTTTGGGAATTTAATTGCTGGGTTTTATAGAGAGGAGAAGTATAAGGATGTTGGTAAAATATTGGGAATAATGAAGGAAAAATATGGAATTAGCCAAGGACTTAGTACTTACAATATTAGGATTCACAGTTTGTGTAAGCTCAAGAGGTCTGCAGAGGCGAAAGCTTTACTTGATGGGATGTTATCTCGGAATATGAAGCCAAATTCTGATACTTACGCTCATTTGATTTTGGGGTTTTGTGTAGAAGGGAATTTGGAGGAAGCGAAGAGTCTGTTTAACAGTATGGTGGGAAGTGGGTGCCAACCAGATTCTCATTGTTACTATACTTTAGTGCACTACTTGTGTAATGATGGTGATATTGAGACTGCATTGAAAGTCTGTTTGATGAGTATTGAGAAAGGATGGGTCCCAAACATTACAATTATGAAGTCTCTGGTAAAAGGCCTTGCCGGTATTGGGAAAGTCGAAGAGGCAAAGAAACTTGTGGGGCAAATGAAGGAGAGATTTACACATAACATTAATCAGTGGGAAGAAGTTGAAGCTGGCTTACCCCTGTAGGGAAGGAGATATTTCGAACTTTGATTTGTTTTGAATAAGGGAAGAAAACAGGTCAGGTAAGATTGTACAAGAAGCATATATGCGAGTTTAGAGAAAAAATTTTGCATTTACTCATGAAATATAAACACATAATTCATCATAGAATGAAACTGGTTTTTTGTTCCAGTGGCGCTAGTTTTCACTTTTTTGTTCATCATTTAGTGGTTTCAAGCATGTAAAATTTTTCTGACTTGCAATTGTTGACTTGTCGAACCTGAGGCTTTAAAGCTTTTTTATTTTTTTTTCTTTTCCTGAATTATATCAGCTCTTATATTATTACTGTTAGGTATAACTGATGCTTATTGAATTTCACTTTCATTTAGATTTATTCACTGAAAGTTTGAGTACCAGAATAACAGAGATGTTCTCAATGCCAGTGAATTAGTACTGCTTGTCATTTTACTCAGGTTCTGAATCAAGAAAATTAAATTTGGTTATCGTTATTGATTATTTCCTCTGAAAGTTATGCATAAATTGTTCAGTTTTTGCACATTTTGTTGAGAAATTCCTCAACATGACACAGATGCACACGTAGGTTCTCAGCATGTTAAGAAAATGAGGTCAGGATGGTATATGTTATATGCAGAGATGTTGATACGTAGGTATTGAATTCATGGAATGGCTGCTATCTCATTGTAGCATGAGCGGCTATGAATTTAGGAGGCACCTTTAGCATCAACTAGGTATTCAACCACTGAGATTCATGGGCTAATCACCTAGGAAATTTCATGTTTATATAAACCGCTCATTTTAGGTCATTGAGTTAGGCAAAAATATCAATAATTCAGTGGACACTACTTGTGATGATTTATCAAATGAAGACATTGGTTATTGGATTTTTCCCTAATGCCTATATTTGATTTATTGTGAACCAAACTAATGAGATTATCATATAATTATTTTACTCGTATGCTAATAGCATACGACTATCTTATAATTATTTTACTCGTAAGGTATTAGTTAGGTCCACTGACGAGACTATCATATAAATTGTTATGATTACTCATAATCCATTAGTTTTACCTGGTCTAGGTATACCCTTAGATTGTATAGGTCATTTTTGCAAGATGTTGCGGAACCCATTTTCGCCCTGCATGGTTGCTTTGCTGTATTCTTAGGCTATACGTTATCGTGCTTGCGGAAGATGCAACTGATTTGTGATACTTTGGTTTGGATGCCTTTAATCCTCCATTGGCCTTTTGATCAATACTTAAAACCTATATTTATAGGTGAAAATGATTATGTTTCAACTTATGTTCTACTCCATATATAAATTTGAAAGAATTTAATAATCTTGATCAACAGCTAGCTAGTTTTGAGCATCCAAAATCAGATTACTCGTTATCTGCAAATAGCAGTCATGTAAGATTCTTGCCAAAGATGCCACCAACGTGTTTTTGCTTGTGATAGGGAAAATCATGCAGCAATAAAATGTGAGGCTTCTGCTATCAGGCCATATAGGAACAAATAAATAGGCAT
>CATIWF010144284.1:0-58873 GCA_949630135.1 Balakata baccata
TATAGCATATTATCATGTCAATCATCATTTCAATATCATTCCATAATAACCCATTCATATAGAGTCATCCATGTATCATCATATACATTTTCCTGTACATTATGTCTTATCATAGCATGTTATTCTATCGATTACCAATCCTTATATTCATATTCCTGAATTTAAATCATGGCATACAAGACATAAATTTCCATATCACCACATCTTTACCTTACACAAGTGTGTGGGTGTGTCACATGTGTGTCTTGGCATACTGTGGCATGCCATGGCGACTATGGTGTTGATGGCCCTGCCCCATTGCGAGGTGAGACCGGTCCAATCGGGACATAACTCTCCTAACTAGGAGAGCCGCGACTCCAATAACCCTCAACTCACAATCTCATATGTCAATACTAAATTTTTTGATTTCCAATCACAACTCAGTTCCATAAACACCATAAATCATGTAAATAGTTCAAACTCACTTTTCTAACATGCCATACTTTGTCTCATGCTTTTATACCATTTAATATGACTAAAACCAACAATTCATGCCTTTAACTCAATCCTTCTGATTTCCAATCATTATTTCATTACCCATAACATGTAATAGTGGCATACATCTCAGAATAAACATCCAATATCAATCACATAATCAGAAAAATGAATGAATATTATTAAATGTACATACCTCTATCTATGGGCCGTAAAACCCTCTCTTTTACCATTCCCCTCTGGTTAGGTGGTTGTTTTCGCCTTCCGTATTGTTCCCTAGAGCAAATAACATGTACTAAAGGGTCACAATCATATCAAAATGGTACAATAACATTATGTTCATAAAGGGTTATCAAAACCAAAACCCTAATCTATCATAAAACCATGAAAACTTAATATAATCTTGTAATACATAAAACCAAACTATTTAGAACTTAGAGAACACAAATAATTCTGAGTAATGACGAAAATAAAAGAATAGATCAGCGGGAATCTAGGCTCCAATCTGCCAAAAATGTTTAAGGTCGTGTTCTTGATTAAAACTCCTAAAAACCCTTGTTTAATCCTTGTTAAATGAACTTTGAGAATGATATTAGAGGTTAAGAAGCAAGGGAAGTGATGGAGAACGAAGGGGAAAGGTCTTTGTGGTGTGAAGGGAATGCAGAAAATGGCTAGAGTTCAAATAGGTGCAAAAAACAATATAAAATCTTATATTTATAACCGTCCGTTTATCATATCACATTTCCCAATCAAGAAACCAAATGTCACGAGTAGGATACCTTTCCCGAGCACGACACTGAAGTCCCAAACAAGACACTATCCTGATTATATATATATATATATATATATATATATATATATATAAGCCAATTTGATCCTTCTTTTGTCAAATTACTTCTAGGCCCTACTTCATAGGCTTTACATGGCATGAGATTCAAATATGACATGATAATAGAATTTATGCTATAATGATTATGTGTGGTTAAAGCTTAAAAATTGCATGGTATTTTTTATAGATTTTGGCATATTAGTGGCACCATGAATATTTTGCTACGGTTGATGAATAAGGTGAGTTCTTCTTTTGAGATAATCACTTAATAAGGTACGATTGCGAGTTATACCTAAAATTTGCCATGTTTTGATTTTGTTGGATAACTAGCATGTATTATGACAATAAGCTTGTAAGTGTTGATAGGTATGACTAACACTGGTTATCTTTAGAGCCTTGCATGTGTTATGACTTGTATGTGATTACATACTTGAATGTCCTATAATATGATAGTTTCAGCATTCTTGATATTTTACCATGATCAAATATACGTATATGCTCCTACTAATAGTTGTACATGGGTTACATGAAAATGAGACATTATGACATACGACACATGAAAATGATACAAGGAAAAGTTACAGACTACTATGTTAAAAGTAATATGAAAATTTTAAAATTGCCCGTTTCTCTCCACAAGGACTAGACTTAGGATAGATGGCATGTCATTCAGCTTTTACGGTACTGTAGGATTTATTACATTATTCTTATTTATTAGGCAAGATGGATTAAGCTCTGGGTGCACCTTTGACTGCAAGCTCGAACAAGCACAGTTAAAGACAAACACAAATAGGTGAATAGAGTAGTTTAAGCTCTGAGAACTCTCCTATTCACAACCCGTTACCCAGATTGTCCAGGTATTGAATAAATGGGCTACTTGCTAAATACATGGTTTAATGGAATGGAAAGGAATACATGTTACATATGCTATCAGTTGTTTTGTGACTCCATTATTTAGTGACAGTTAATATTAAATAGGGGAAAATGCAAAATCCCACCCTGTGGTTTGACATTTTAGCAACTTTAAGTATGTGGTTTTTCTTGACAAAATAAGTCATGTGGTTATAATCGTTAGCATCGTGGAAGGCCTATTCACAACGATGTTAAAAAAAATTGATATGGCAGAAATCTCACTCCTATGTGTCATATGTCCCTTCTCTTTTTCCTATGTGTACACAATCTCTCTCCTACATGTCATCTTCATCCTCACCATCCTACTCTCTCTCTCTCTCTCATTAACTCAACTCAACTCAAATCATGAATCTCAAAAGAAGAAAAAAAATCAAATTACTTTGAATCTGGAATTACTTGCAAGAATCTTGAATTTGGAATGAATCTAAAATTCCAAACAATCCAAAAAATTTTAAACCTATAGAAAATGAAAGAGAAACCCAGAAAACAGATTGCCCAAATTCCAAATGAGAAACCCAGAAAATAGATTGCCCAAATTCCAAATTTTTGGAAAAAATCAGAAAACCCAAATTCAAATTTCTCAACTCAAGAAAATCCAAAATCTAAATTCTTAACTCAAGAAAACTCAAATTCCAAATTCGCAAAATTCCAAAACAGAAAACCCAAATCCTCAACTCAAGAAAACCCAAATTCCCAAATTGAAAACCCAAATTCCAGATTGAAGAAAAACTCAGAAAATCTAAAAAATCCAAAACAGAAAAAAAAAATCCCAAGAAAATCTCAAGAGAAGAAAACTAACCCAAAAAAAATCCAAAATCCAAAATCATCAAATTCCAAAACAAAATATAAAAAACCTATAAAAAATTAAAAAAAAAACCCTAAGAAAATCTCATCACCATTGTTAGTATTGAAAGAATTGGTTTTGAGTTGTCCTCTTTCTTAGACTTAAAAATGAGTCCTCGAATGCTTGAAAATTGCTCTAAGGGCGGCGGTGGTGCTGGTGGTAAGGATGAGGGGTTTACGGGAAGAAGAATGGTCAAGGAAGGAGAGGCGCTTGCAGAGGCATAAGGGGCAGAAGTTGGTGAAATGCTTGTCTGGATGACATTTGCAAGAAGTAGAAGGACGGTGAGGGAGAGGTTGTTGTGGAGGCTGAAGTTGTGATTGTTCAAAGGTGAAATTTAGGGTTTGTAAATTTGGGATTAGGTATTTATTTCGGAATTAAGGTAAGAGACATGCCATGTAGGAAAGAGAGTGTTATGTTTACACGTATGAAATAAAGAGGGTATCCATGTAGGAGTGAGATTTCTGCCACATTAGATTTTCTTAACATCATTATGAATAGGCCCTCTACGATGCTAACAGTTGTAACCACATGACCTATTATGTCATGAAAAAAACTACATACTTAAAGTTGCCAAAATGTCAAACCACATGGTGGTTTTTTACACTTTTCCCTATTAATTATGTACAAAGAAAAAAAAGGTATGCTATACAAACTTATGAAACCTTACATGATAAATAGCTATATGTTGCATGTATTATTAAATATGGAATGTTTTCTATGTTACATGTCCAAGTATGATTTATGGTTCATTATAATTAGGGCTTGCATGTTTACATTAACTGTTACTTTATGGAAACAGATATATATAAGGCTAGACCCATCTCTAGTCCCCTGAATTTTTCATTTTTTCTTAGTTTGCTCTCCATATTGGTTTTTGATATCAGTTGCCACCTGAAATCTATTTTTGGTCTAATTTGCTCCTGTGAAATTTTAAAAACATAACAAATTGTCTCCCTATGATGACATGATAACCAGAATTACATTAAAATTGTAAAATCATATTACAGCTATCATGTCAATACGATGGATAAATTGTTACATTTTTAAATTTTCATAAGGGGCAACTTTGACCAAAAATAGAATTCAGGAGGCAACTGATACCAAAAACCAATATGGAGGACAAAGGGAGAAAAAATAAAAAACTCAGAGAGCTATAGATGTGCTAAGCCTATATATAACATGAGATTGAAACAAAGTATGCCATGTATATTTTTGTGATTACATGATAGAATTATTATACATATATGTACCACTAAACTTGCAAAAACTTAGTGTACATTTTCCTACATGTAGGTCTTAGAACTATAAAACAAATTGACTAAAGAGAAAGTCTGAGCCTGTTAGAGCCAGTCGGAACAGAGTTGGATATTTACTTCATGCATTCTTATTTATTTTTCCATGACATTTTGGGTAGATTGGATTGTAGTAAAAATTTAATTGGATTAATTCTTTATAGTTTGGTTTTCAATAAGTTGTAAGGATTGGGTATGTTGAGCCCTGTGTTTGAAGTTTTAATCTGGATGTTTTGAGATACCTGAGGATCAAATTGTGCATGATAGATATTTATAGAATAATACAAGCCAACGATGATATTTCAGTAATAGATTTTTGAGATGAAACAATAATGTTTGGAATATATTATATGATGACATGACAAAGGAATTTGTGAAAAATATTTGAATTAGACACAGGTTTACATGATAAACAAATTAATAGATTTGGACATATTTATATATGATAATAGAATTTTTAGAATTAAATATAATTGTAATATATTACAAAATTTAAGACTTTTTTTATAATTTTCCAAAAAAAAAAAAGATAAAATTGAAAATAGATTTTATAAAAATAAAAAGAATAAAGTATAGATATTTTTAAAGAAAAAAAATATTAAAAATTGGTTAATGATGTAAATTTCTTCTAAGATTTTAGGCTTAACTCATGTCTCTTATCAATGCTAGTTCATAATAAAAAGCTTATTTTTTAGCTATGAAATTAATGAAACTATTTTATTGAGCTTCTCTATTAAAAGTTTTATTTTTATTACGTCTTTTAATTTTATTTAGAATTTATTTAATGGAAAGAAATAAACTAGCACATTTATGAGCAAATGGTATTATTAAATAAAACATTGAAGAATTTTAAAATAAATGAATATTTCATCTCTTGATTTTTTTTTTTAGTTTATTGAACCTCTTAACTTTCAATTTTTATTTTATTGAGTCTTTAAACTTTTATTTATTAACTAAACTTTGAAAATGTGATTTTTTTTTTTTATTCTCTGCATTTTTAATTAAATAAATAGTTAGTAGGAAAAAAAAATTACAAGTCTAGAGACTTAAACTAATTTCGAGAAATTCCTTTGAGAAGAGTAATCATTCACTTTTTTTTCTTTTTGAGACTAATCATTAGCTAACGATATCATTATCTCATTATTTAATCACTCGGCTTACCTTATAGGCTTATACCTATTGGCAACAAAGCTGTTGATGCAAATAGGGATACCCTACATTTTTATTTTCACATATGAATAAGATGGCTAATAATTACTAGTAACAAAAAGCAAATAATGATGATTAGATATTATTTCCCCCACTAGAAAACTACAACTGATCGAAGACAGTGATTGGGAAAATATATTTTCTAAACAAAAAAAAAAAAAATGCTATTGTCCCAATTTTTTTTTACTAACTTTTATTTAAAATATTTGTATTTTATCAACTAATTAATCTACTTATATGATTCAATTGACATTAAAATATAGATATTTTAATAGAAATGGATATTACTAATTTTCTAATTCATAAACATAATTTCTGCCAATCACTTTTTGATAATATGACTATATTTAAATTGAAAAATTTTAGATGAGAGATTTTGAATAATTAATGAATTTATGCTAAATGCATTATTTTACTACATAAAAAAAATTATGGATTTTGAAAAATTACTTATCCTCCAAACTTTTTCATTTTTTTAAGGTTTTAATTTTTTACCTCTTATATGGAAAAGTTCAAAATCCACTATTTTTTATCAATAAGAGATTTTCTTCAAACCTTTTTATTTCAATATTATCCTTTATAAATTAATAATATTCCACAACTTAATTCTAAAAAAACAAAAAATATTTGTCTTTCAATTTCAAATTATTGGAATAACGTGGTCTAAACGTTTAGGACTATTTGACAATTTTAAAAATATCTTCCTATTTGGTTAAGATGTCTATTTAATAATAAAATTAATCTAATTCATTGATTTTGGTATTTGATGGACACATTGTATTTTAGAGTTCTCTATAAATTGGTCATTTTTCTACCTAATTAGAGCTGCTGAATAACTATCAAAGTTTTTAGGGTATAAAGTTGAGATTAAGAGAGAAAAACCGATTTTAATCTTAAAAGTCAATCAAATGCTAGTACTATTCAATTCTCTCCAATAATTCCCCATCAAGTGTTTATATTTGAATGTATACATAACACATCATTTATTGATAATATTTAAGCTATGGTTTAATTATGTCTCTTCGAGATCTATAATTTATCGTTTTACTATGATTATTATGCATAATATAGTCTTAAAATGTATTAAATTATTGATAAAAATAATTTGTAGTTTATAGCAATATAATTAGATATTATAACATGTAATAATTTTTCATTTGAAGAAGAAGAGATTGTATTCCAAAGAATAAGTTACAAGAGAGGGATTACTTCTAATTTTTTCTCTTATTTTTCTATTATTTTCAAACTCTTAAAGTAATTATTTTTTTTTAAGCATGTGGTGAAATTAATTGTATATGCTTAATTAATAATAAATTTTCAATATTTAATAAATTATATAATTGGAAATTAATTATTAAATATATGGATTATCATCGTTAAACCAAATATCAGCATAAAAAAAATTGCATCATCAATCTATTAATTTTATAATTAAATAAAACAATGAAATTTTTAAGATTCTATATATTTAAATCATTCGATCCAAACGATAACTAATGGTGCAAATTTTCATTTATCATCTCCCGTAGTTTAAATTATGTATGCAAAAAGGTCCACATATGTATAAAAGCTCAACGTCTAATTCCTTTATCTCTTACCTTCTCTAATACCAACCCCAATAAAGATGCATTCTATAAATTCATTTTAAAGTTAAAAAAGATTTAGACAATCTTTCGAATTGCTTTTGAGAAAAATATTTTGTAGAAAGAAAATTATTTTTAATTTTTTTGTATTCTGAAAAATATTTTCAGAATAAAATAAGCAAATACTTGTTTCTCTAAAGTTTCAGAAAAATAATTTATAAAAAATTAAAAATATCAATTAATTAAATCAACAAAAATTCTAAATTTTCATTCTTAATGCCCATCAAATACCTCTTATGAGTAGCTTTCAAAAACATAACACAAACTCTCTCTTCTTTTTTTTAATTGTGATTAGTGGATACATATTACCTAATTACATGCATAAAGAGGCTAATTTTTCAGAATTTTGCTATCGGTTTTCATTTTTTAACGTCCTCTCGAGGGATATGACTGTTACTTAGAACGCTAAATAGTTTATTGTGTTGCTGTGGACTTAGCTCATTTATTTTTTTTATTATATATATATAAGCTCTTTCAGACCAAAAAGTAAAAGTTCAGTAAGAGTTAGACATCATGATGAATAGAAAGAACTTAATTAAACAAATAAGAACCGGAAAATGAAAGCATTAAAAAAGAGATATATATATAAACAAAATGAAAAAGTAACTTTGCAATAGAAATTATTAAAGTACAAATTCAGAGAGAATAAATTGTGCAAAGCATGAGATCACTTCTATAACCGAATCCTTTGAAAAACAAAGAAATTTACTTCGACTTCATATATAATTGTTAATTGTTTATGAGCCTGAAACTTTCACTCAAAACTTTTGACTACATTTAGTGTAAAAGTCCGTTTTAGTTCAAATGACAAAGAGATCAGCTCGACAAATTCTTCAACATTTTAATCTTTAGCATTTTCTTAGGTCTAGACTGTCTGTCTTCATGCCTACCCCATAGCTTGATTATTCTTCAATTTGTTCAAAGTCTACTGGGAAGAATCTCATCATTTCATAGCTGACGGGATAAAATGTTCAATTTGAAATCTACGATATATGCATAAGGTTTTACTTTCTTTTTTTTTCCTTATACAGAGAATTAGTTCAATTATCAATCGAATAGAACTGTCAGAGCCGGTAAAACACTTTTTCAAATATATTTAAGGTAGATGTGCACAAAGCTCGAACTCAATATCTCAAATTAAACTGAAAATATATCGTATTAACTCATGTATATTTTTTTTAAATTACAGCCTTCTCTTTTTAATTAGTCATATTTATGAAAATAATAATGAAAACTTAAGGTTATAATTAATACAATTATAAACTACATGATTAAGTAGGACCATATTAATTTGTCAATGATATATTTGAACTTATAAAACTCCTGAATTAATTTCATTATCCATTACTGAACTAGTCAAAACATTGCAAAATTTAATGACACTATCAAAGCGTCGCTAAACGAAACTGAAAACAGTTTAGCAACTTAGGTGTGACGTTGCTACAGCATTGCTATGCTTGATTTAGCAACAGATAAAAAAACGTGTTATCGACGCTTGTTGTGGCGTCGCTAAGTAACAGCCCAGGCATTGCTAATTGAGAAAAAGGCAAATCATGATATGAGAAGATGTTAGCGCCTACTTTGGCAACGATAACAGTAATTTAGCAGCGGCTAAAATGACATTCTTTATTTTTTAATTATGAATTAAAATTCATTATTATACGGTGACGCCACTACACCGTTAAATTTTTTTTTGAATATTTTAAAAAATTACCTATGAATATAGAAAACTATGCTTATAAAACAACACAATTGATCTTGATATCACATCATCATTCATTATACTCGCACTATTCACCGTTCATTATAATCCAAATTTAATTGTTTTAGGAATTTTTTATTTTTAATGTTGCTTTGACAAGCATGACTATATTGACTTTAATCTTTTAATTTCTTGTTTTCAACAACAGTTCGAAATTTAGCTTACTTAAAATGGACTTAATTACCCAAATGGAAAAAAAAAAAATGAATTGCAATTAGCCACTGAAATTAATTAGATTAGTTTAATTAAGAGGGCTTAAAGTCTTCGATTTCAGAGAAAATTGTTTGATTAGTGATATTAATGGGTCTGTTAATTAGGTGGATGGATTAATAGTCAATCCCTTGCTAGAAAAGGAACACAGTCCACCTACTCACTTGGGAAATTGTGGCATTTGGACTTCTTTTTCATATAAACTTAATTAGCCCAACCTTGAGTGGTAATTATAGTCGACGTCTTTAACATATTTTTCTTGAGGAAATTTTGCCAGCACCTACTTTTAATTTTTTTTTTTTTTTACAAAATTATCTTCTTATGTCACTCTTTTCATTTTTACTGAAATATTTTTTTATTTGTACCATATGTTCCATCTTTTTACTTCTTCAGATCCAGTTCTGCATCTTTTTTGTCTTTTTTTTTTTTTTTTTCCTATTGAGAAACCACTCTAGATCTACATATGTCTTCCATTTGCAATCTATTTTTTCTCTCGGATGATTGCGATTGACTTCTAATGACCGCGAGTTACTTTCTCCGATAATTGCGAGTGACTTTCCGATATATCCAAGGAAACCGTTCATTTTCCGAAGATTGCGAATGACTTAATGGAAGAGTTTAGAGATTTTGTGTTATTTAATCTCTTTTTCTATTTTGTTCTTGAATTTGTTTATTTACTTCTTTAAGTTTTGTCTATGTAGTTGATTTTTTTTTTTGTTTTTTGTTTTTTTGTGAAAATCACTAAGATATCCCCAAAGTATATCAAAGTATCCCCAAGGTATATTATATATATTCTCATTTAATATCCAACGATATACCTCAATATACTCAAGGTATACCAGAGATATTCTCATATAATTCTCAAAGTTATACTGAAGTATCCCTAAGATATACCCAAGGTATACCGAAGATATTCTCATCCCCAAGGTATACCATAGATATTCTCATTTAATATCCAACGATATACCTCAATATACTCAAGGTATATCAGATATATTCTCATATAATTCTCAAAGTTATACTGAAGTATCCCTAAGATATACCCAAGGTATACCGAAGATATTCTCATCCCCAAGGTATACAGAGGTATTCCCAAAGTATACTGAAGTATTCCCAATGTATACCGGAGATATTCTCATAGAATTCTCAAAGGTATACCAAAGTATCCCTAAGGTATATCAGAAATATTTTCATCCCCAAGGTATGCCCAAAATATCCCTAAAGGTATACCGGAGATAAGCCGTCTATGCATATTTTGAGGTTATTTTGACATTTAGGTATTATTGTAATTTTAGAAAGTTATTTTTAGTAAAATTGAAAAAAACTTTGAGTGCTGGTAAAAATACAAATAGATGCCCATTTTTTGTTATTTTTGTAAAATTCCCTTTTTTTCTTTTGTTGCGCAAAAGAGTGAGCCAAAATGCTCATGAAAATAAGAAGCTAGCAACTATAAAAGACTTGTGTTTGATCATAAAGAATCCACTAAGATATTCAATAGTTTGTAGATGGGTTATTACAAGACTATTTTAACTTAACTAGAGGTCTTGAATTCAAATTCTGGTTATACAACTATTTAAAAACTTGAGTGCTTCACAGCTTTTTGGAGTCCTATCCGACATAATTAAAATTAGTTAGACTAATTCTGATACTATATTTAAATAAATAATCCATTAAGATAAATCAAGGGAGATCGAGATTAATATTTTTTTTGCCTGTAAAGCTAAGAAATTTACAGCAAAATTCACCTGATCACAAATGAATATGATCAACAATTGAAGTACTATTGAACTTAATTGTCAAATTTGTGATATCATTAAGTAAAATATCTCCAAGGGGTGAGATATGGGGTCATAGAGATCCCTTTTTACTTTAATTAGAAATCTCGAATTCGAGTTATGAATATAAAATATATATTTTTAAGAATTTTTTTTTTGGAAAATAAACACGAAATTTCATTAATTCAAAGGCAATAAATCATTAGCAAGGTGTTCTACAAGAAAATGAAAGGGAAGCACCTAATAAGAAGGTGATGCATAGGAACGGGAAGCTCTAGCTATACTATGAGCAACACCATTTGCATCCCTTTTAATAAAAGCAATACTAAAACCATCATATACTGAAAATATATCCAAACAGTCCCTAACAATAAGGCCAAACTCTATCAAATCTTAATTGGGGTAGTTAATTGCATCAACTAAAATCTTTGAATGAGACTCAAGCAACATAGAGGAGTAACCCACATTCTTAAGCCAACTCAAGACTTATTTGAAGCATAAAACTTTAGTAATAATAGGTTTAACACAGGAATACAAAACTTTACTAAAACCAGCAACAAATCCCCTAATCTCGTCTCTGATAATTGCACTTAAACTAACCAAACTAGAATCAGGAAAGATTGTTGCATCAAGATTTCATTTTAAAGATCGTGGAGGGGGACACTGCCATCCTCCTGACTGTAGCAATCCAGGTGGATGGCACACACAAATTAGCCTTAGTCCATTTAGTATGTAAAATAGGAGCTGAGGAGACAATTTCTAAAGCACTAACCACGTTTTTCTGCCAAAACCAATCATTGACTAAAGCAATCCTAGTGGATGGCACACACATATTAGCTTTAGTCCATTTGGTATGAAAAATAAGAGCTGAGGAGACAATTTCTAAAGCACTAACCATGTTTTTCTACCAAAGCCAATTATTTCTCTAGCGCCAAATTGCTCAAAGCACCTTAACAATCCTTGCAATTTGTGTTGAATAATAAATCTCCAAAGCCCATTTGAACCACTCCCTGAAAGATTGTACATTTACATTAGGAACATCAATACCAAGCTCATTCCAATAATCATATGCCAAACAACTATCCTAAAGAAGATACAAAGGATGCCCTCCAAATTGACCACAAATAGCACAAACATTGTCAACCAGCATCCCTCTAAGGAAAAGGCATTCCCTAGTGGGTAACAAGTTTCTATATAATCTCCAAATGAAAAGTTTCACCCTATAAGGCTCTTGTAGTTTTCAAAGCAAATTCCAATCAAAACCATTATCAAAGTCAACATTATCAAGTAGCTCTTGAATGACAAGCCTATACCTAGATTGAACAGAACAAATTCTATGCTTATACTAATTCCATATCAACCTATCCTCACTGCCCACAGACCCAGTAGGTAACCTCAAAATCTCTACCACATCTATAGGTTGAAAAATCTCCTCCAACAACTCGATATCCCACTCAGCAGTAGCAGGAATCCATAAACCACTAGCAACTAAACTCTATAATCCTTGAGTGATAGGATTAACAACTCTAAAATTTGAATCCCTATATAACCATGGTTCCTCCCAAATATTAATCGATGCCTATTACCAATCTGCCACCAAGAACCCATTTTCAAAACTAACCTAGCCTTTATAATACTCTTCCAAACAAAGCTCAGGTTATTCCCCAAATGAACTGAAAAAAGTCTATATTAGGACAATATTTAGCTTTAAGAATCGTACTAAAAAGAGTTTCAGGAGAAGAGACAAGCCTCTATGCTTGCTTACCAAGCATTGCTAAATTGAAGGAATAGAGATGTCAAAAACCAAGACCACCACTCTCCTTATGAATACATAGTCTATCCCATGACTACCAATGAATCTTAAAAGTACTAATTGGATTTGAATCCCATCAAAATGAATTCATCTTCTATAATTCAACAAACACAGAAATAGGAAGCAGAAAAGTACTCATACAATAAACTGGTATTGCCTGAGCAACAGACTTAGTAAGCACCTCCTTTATTGCCTGTGAGACCATTTTACCACACTAACTAAATAATATATTCCGCAGTCGGTCTATAAGATTGGCAAAACCTAATTTCTTAAAAAAAAAAAAAATTTCCAACCAGCATAAGAAGGCCAAGATATTTCCTTATATTAAGAGTAGAATTCACACTCAAAGCATATTTAATGCCATTGAGAATATGATCTCGCATATTAGGAATGAACATAACTTCAGACTTATTACTATTAATTGCCTGTCTAGGATCCATCTCAATCATTTTTAAAACCTTAAGCATAGCCAAAGACTATCAAATTAGCTTAAAAATATAGCAGGCTATCATCAGCAAAGAATAAATGCTAAACCTTCGGTGCCTTTCTACAGACTCTACATCCTTGTATAGCTCCTTCAAACTTAGCTTTTTTTTTTTTTTTTTAATAAGAGAAGAGAGTTCCTTAGCACAGAGAATATACAAATAAGGAGTCAAAGGATCTCACTGCCTAAAACCCCTTCCCTTGAAGGATAAATTGGACCTACCTCTATGCAATTGAAAACGACATAATACTTAACGAAAGAAACACAAAGCATAATCCACTGAATCCACTTCCTATCAAACCTCATCCTAATTAAGATAGCTTTCAAATAAACCCATCCAATTTGATCATAAGCTTTACTAATATCCACTTTCAAAGCCACATGCCTTGCATTTCCCCTAGTTTGTCGTTTCATAAAGTGAATGGTTTCAAAAGCAATAACCACATTATCCAACAAAGACCTCTCAAGCATAAAAGCAAATTGCTCAAATGATACAAGCCTACACAATACATTTTTAAGATGGTTAGCTACCACCTTAGCAATTATCTTATACAACACATTACAAAGTGAAATTGGTCTCAAATCACACATAAAACATGGATTGGGAATCTATATTACTTCCATTCCCCTAAGAACTAATGACCAAATTTTTTAAAATTGGCTCCCTTAACCAGACATTTTCAAACCGAAATTTATACTCCCTAACCTGCACCTAATTTGCCTCTATCGACAGCTCTATAGGGTAATGGTCAAAGGTAGTTGTAAGTAAACAAACCAATTATGAATGAGGAAAAAGTTATTGCCACAAGCTTGATACAAAAGCTCTGTCAAGCCGCTCCTCAATAAAACTACCCATTCCTCTACCCCCTTCCCAGGTCATGTCGTGATCATGCAAGTCAAGCTTATTCAACCCACAATCAACAATGGCATCCCTGAAACATCGGAACAACCAATCTGGATGGGCACAACCACCCTTCTTATCCTGAGGACTTAGTAAATCATTAAATTCCCCAAGAATACACCAAGAAAGAGAAGATAATCTCTTTAAAGCCTGTAACATTGCCCATTAATTCCTTCGATAACTGCAAATATGAAATGCCATAAAAACAAGTCCCACGCCATTGCATCCCTCCTTGCTTCCCAAAAATAAGATCAATATGGTTATTAGAATACCCGGAAACAAAACAAGAGACAGACTCCTTCGAAAGATCTGCCAAACCACCCCCTTTACCTTCTCTATACACGCTAACGGATGTTTGATTATTCAATAATCTTATAGGATAGAAATACTAAACTGTTTGACCAAAAAAATGACCCTAACTAATTCGACAATTCACCGTATTAATTGGTAGATATTAACGAGGACAACTTTAAAACTCTAATATTGATCTAATGGTATAATGTTCCGAATTTCTGAGAAAAAAAAAATTAAAGGCTTTTTTTTATTAAAACATATAGGTCGTAAATAATATGGGATAGCTTTGCATCTATTATAAAAGTGTTGAATTTTCTTTTTTTTTTATTATTATTATTAGGAAGAGAAAACACTTTTAAAACATATTTAAAAGGCGCTGTGGGCTACTCAACAAAGGGTGGTTATCTCTTTATACTCATTATAGAGATAAAATCATATATAGTGCGAAAGAGAGAACTTGATCTCAAGATCTCACTTCCCAAAAGTAAATGTTCTTACTACTTGAACTAGGCCTAAAATATTAAAATTTTATTATATCAGTGGATAATAATGGGGAAAAAAAATTTAAGACTATTGATGTAATGGTATAATATTCATATTTCTCTATCTTGCTCAAACGGTCAAGAAGTATAAAACTGACAACATTGATAAGCCCAATTAAATGAGTTCAAAATAGCCATCTCACTAATGTTGGCATATCAATTTGAAAAGACACCGCTACTTTTGCATCACAAAATTGAATAACATATTGACACAAGGTTTAGAGATAAGGAAATTGGATGAAACTTTATCTTAAAATATGATTATGTATATATCATTAATTTTTGCAAAATGGGTAAGCTAGCTTGACTTTATTTCACTTTATAGAAAAAGGAACAACTCCAAAAACAAATTAAGAAGAAAAAAATGACATTACGCATTAATTGAAATCATGTGCATTTTATGTACACAAAATAATATGCTAAAAATAAACTTTTAATCTATCTCATCTTGAAGGCATATGCATGCAAATAATGAAAAAATATTTGCAGTTAATCCAATATCATAAATCTGATGGCTTTAACATCATGTTCAAAATGAACATATTGAATTTCTTGGATTCACTTAAAAGTTAATTAAAAGGAAAAAGAAAAAAAGAAAAGACATCCAAACCTTGTAAGTTTTGGATTTAAATTTTAGGCTAAATTAAAAAAAAAATATGAACTTTATACTTTATCACATTTACGGCCAATTCTTTAAAAATTTAAGTTTAATTTTATGTATTTTAGGTTTTGTAATAAATCTTATTTCGGGTAAATTGTACCTTACTCCTAGCTTATATGATAATGACATGAAAAAATATTAAAAATATAAAACAATGACATGAAAAATACAATGGAGCTGATATGGAAAAAATTGTCATATGAGTATATAAACAAAAATGGTACTGTTTTGCACATCATATTATTCATTCCACCTAAATTAAAATGATATTGTTTGACTAAGAGATGAACAAATCATGTTTTAATATAATTTATTTTGATAAAGTGACAATTTACTCCTCCCACCTAAATTAAAACGATACAATTTGGCTAAGAGATCGACAAACTATGTTATAATGAGATCTATTTTGAGAAAATAACAATTTTAAAAAGGAGATTCATAAATTTATTTCAACAAATATAGTTTTCAAAATGGTACTATTTTGGTTTTTATACATATGTGACAATTTTTTCTACATCAATTTCATTGCATTTTCCAAGTCATTGTTTTATATTTTTAATGTTTTTCCATATTATCGCTACGTAAACTCAGAATGAGGTACAGTCCATCTAAAATAAAATTTGTTACTACATCTAAAGTACATATAATTAAACTTAAATTTTTAAAGAATTGGTCATAAAGTTTATAAGTTTCTTTTTTGTAACTTAGCCTAAATTTTATGACAATATAAAATATGACACATAATAATTGAATATTTTTTTTTTATAAACCACATGTATATTCATCCATTTTACGGTATGAAATTAATTTTATTCGGAATTTACTCAGCTAAATCTCTTCATCCCTCTCAAGTCAAGAAGTTTTCACAACAAACTCGGTCTTTATTGCTAATTGAACCACAATGCAGCCTAAGTATGGAACAATAGTGAAATCTAGGGTTGGAAGAGTGGGTATCAACCTTTTCTTTTTATGTTTCCCAACTGGGGTCCTCTTTATCATTGAAGGATCCTTTTACGTCACTCTTTTTGACATAATACTTTAGTCAACTCTCTCTCTCTCTCTCTCTCTCATTTCTTTTTATAATTACAGAATAACTATATTTCCACACAGCTATGCAAATGGAATAAATTTTTAAGAAGAGAAAAGATAGCGATAGCCATGGAGTTTTTGTGCCATCTTCCTCTAGAGTGGTTGGCTTGTGTTGATCTAAAGGTTTGGTCAATGACTTAATCCTAACTTACCCAAAATATTTAATTCTTTTAAATACACATTTACATTTATTTAACAAGATTATGGAAATATATAAATATATGTAAACAAGATTAAATGAATATATATATATAAATATATAGAGAACTAATAATACAGACATTTTCCCATGTGTGAACGTCGTGACTTGCAAGTGTGCTCTGCCTACTATTCATTTATTTGCAAAATATATAAAAACATAATAGAAAATTTGTGATTACATGTATTATTGTTGTAAAGATTATATGGCTTTTTAATTCAAAATTACAAAGATACTAAAAAAAGACAAGTTATTTTTCGTTTTTACCGGTAATTTGAATTTGGGTCGGAAATATTTATTAAGGGTAAACTGTTCTCTCTTAAATTTTAAAAGTAATTTATATTTGGATTCAAACTCGAAATCTCTAATTAATAGATAAGAGATTATTACCATCTCATCTGCCTTTTATGATAAAAAGACAACTTTAATTTCATGACAATCATATGATTGATAGTAGATATATTCAGTGAAGGCCAATCAATGTCAACACTATTTGATTAGACTTAAACAAATCTATGCATTGCAAATTTTAAGTAAACAAACCAATTAATGTATTAGTTAAGAAATGAAGAATTATTAATAATACTAATATATATATACAAATTTTGAAAGTTCCTACATAAACCAAAAAGAAAAGGTAGGATAAATTTTACTAACGGTACCGCAACTATGCAAATTGTTACAATTCAGTTTTTCAAATATTATTTTATTTATAAAATAAACATTAAGATAATTTTATATTACAAATAATCTTTTGAGATATTAAATTATTACAATTTACATAGTTGAGCTACTGTGTAACACTATATGCATGCCAAGTATCATAATTACTGTTAAGCAGCTTGCTTATGATATACTGATACAGCCACTGAATGAACACAGGAATAACATTTAATTTGTTAAAATCAGTCTGTAAATAACGTATATGTATAATCAGAATGAACCCAGAAAAATTAAAATCTAAATAATCACAAATTAATATATACTTAGAAACATGAAGTTCTATCTTGTTGGATGAGTGCAGTATGAACAATATCTATATATTTTGCGAAGATTACACAGTGAAAGTGGGTGGTGCAAATCCAAACCTTTTTCACACATATTTTATACTTCTAAGTAATTAATTTAAGCAATCTCATGAAATAAAGGGTCTTCAAGGAGAAGTTCTTGCCAATGATCTGTAGGAGTGGGTGAAACGAGCGGCGGAGGAGCCATCATAGAAGATGAAGGAGGCCAAGAAGATGTGGGTGAGCCTTCTCCTCCATTAAAACCATTAAACTGATCAGGAGCTTGAATTGTGTTATCCTTAGTGTTTAATGGAGTTTGATAGCTACAAGGGAATTGTAAATCAGGCAAATGAGAGAAAGGAATAGAATCATCTAGGCCTTGAATCTGAGGTATTGATGAATTAGAAACTGGGCTGTGCTTGATTGAAGCAAGTGAATTTAAAAGATTCAAAGTGTCTATGTCAGTGAAAGTAGCAGCAGTACTAGTAGTGGGTATATTATTATTGTTTGAGCTAATAGTACCAATAGAAGATACTGAAGATGGTTGAGGTTGAAGGAGATATTGTAAGTATTGGAATTTAGCGATTTGGACAGCTTCTGCTTGTAATCTAACAGCATGTTCTTCTAATGAGTGATGATCTATAAGCTCCTTAAGGTTAGCCAAAGCTATAAGATGAGGCAAGCTCGAAAAGATATCAGTTCGAGGCCGGTGAGTCATCGGATCAAAACCCATCTGAATAAGCTTTTTCTTGAGATGGGTATTCCAGAAATTCTTGATTTCGTTATCAGTCCGGCCAGGTAGGTGGCTAGCTATTGCTGACCATCTTGTACAAAGAAGAACAAAAAGAAAAATGAAGCCATTAATTATTAAAGTCCATATAAATATATGTACTTAAAAATGCAATAGGAAAGAATTAAGACAATGAATTTTACTTGTTGCCAAGAACAGAATGGAGATTGAGAATTGTTTGTTCTTCTTCTTGAGAAAATTTTCCTCGCTTGATATCTGGCCTTAAATAGTTAGTCCATCTTAATCTGCAACTCTTCCCACATCTGTTAAGGCCTGCAAAAAGTCAATATCGATATGTTAGAGAAAAGATGGAGATAATAAAGAAGAATTATAGATAGATTAGATTGATAAATAGATACCAGCAAGCTTAGGTAGAGCTCTCCAGCTGCTATGGCCATGTTTCTGAATATATTTCACAAGTTTTTGATCTTCTTCAGGGGTCCAAGGACCTTTCTTGAGGCCACTCTCATCACAGCAGGGAGATCTTCCCATTTCTGAAAATAGACTTTTTAAGTTGAATCTATCTTTCTGTTGATTTTTTTTTTTTCCTTCCAAGATTTGGCTGCCTCCCCTCAAACCAACCACTAACCGCAGGCTTACTATTTATATACAATATCTGCGTTTGTCTCCATCTTCTAAACCCAGAACATGATTGCTGATGATTTGGTAGCTTCCCATTTGCTAGAAATACAACTTCACGAAATGTCAACTATACCCTTTCTCTCTTCGTATTGAATTTTGAGATTTTCTTGTCTAAGACAAAATCTATAATGGACAAAACCATAGATCTACAAAGGATGTCGTATTAATTATTTTCCTTAATTATACGGATTTACCCATTAATCTACGTCATGGACTCGTTTATACACAAGAAAAAAAATTTTGGTAGAACGGATTCAATTATAGATTTGAACTCGAGACTTTATATCCCTAGTCACCTGACCAGTATCATTAAATTAAAATTTATTAATTTATTAAAAAAAAAAGAATTATCATAATTTTTGTTATACTTGTTTCACCAAGAACATATCTAGGTTTAAATGAATACAATCACTATGAATCAGTTTACTCTGATTCAGATCAATTCAGTTTGAACCGTGACACGGCAAATGAAGCAAAAATAGCACTAAAAGTTAGTTTGGTTCACATATATTGAAGTTCAAGGTAAAACGTATTATTTAGTTGTATTTTTCAACTTTTCTTAACTTGACTCATGTATTATTATTTTTAATAATTTGAATTTTCATATTATTACATTTTAATAATTAAGTCTGCTTGTATATTAAATGTATGTGAATTGAAGTGTAAAAGTGAATTGTATTTGTATTCCAACTAAAAATAATATATAAATTACGCACTTCAATTTATATCATAATTAAAATATGTTAGATAAAAAAAAAAACAATTTTATATCAGTAGACTAACAACATTAATCTATTTTTCTAAAAAAATACATCTATAAAAAAGGACTCGATGGATAATAAAATAATATTACATGGGTTTAAATAATTCAAATAGAATTACAGAGACCAATCAAGAAAGTTAAAAAAAAAAAAAAAAGAGGATATATATATACAATTTATACTGAACAAAGTGGTCCTCAAATTGTGGTTAAAACATTTTACGGTAAATAATTAACTAAATCAAATTGCCATTATACTGCATATCGATTGAGATTTAGGAGGTGGAGGTGTTTGATATAGCTTTTTGGGGCAGCTATTACAGTTGATACTCTAAAAATGTTTATTAAAATATTTCAAATATCAGTTATTAGATGTTTTAGTCCCGAACAACAACTTGAAAAAAATTTCATTTTGGAGTTTTTATATAACAGCTACAATTTTTTCTACTAAAAAGATAAATATATCATTTTTAAAAATTGACATTATTATTCATATTCTACCGTTTAACCCATATTTTTCAATTATTTAAGAGAAAAGTATATTAAAAAATATTAAATTAATTAATTATATTTATAAATCATATAGTATAAATTTCTGAAAATTTTTATTATAATTATTATATTTTATTATTAAAATAAATAATTGTATAAAATAATCATTTTATTTTTTTTATTCATACATTATAAAGAATATGTTTTGTATTATATAAATAATGTCCTTATTGGTAATTTTATATTCTAACAACAACAATTTAACAAATTTTATCAAACATTAGCATAAATCAGCTGTTAACTACCGGTTATCAACAGAACTCATCAAATAAACCAAGCGGGCCTTTGCTTTTCTTTTTTTTTTTTGAAAACCAACAAATATAAATGCTATAATTACCTATTATAGCTCAATAAGATTTAACAAATGAAAGATATATATACATTATTCTAACCAATTAAATTTCATCTTTATGGTTCTTGTTTTATTATAATTCTAAACAATTAAATTCATCAAATCGCTGATTGGAATTGGAATTAACGAAAATATTTTGAATACCCTTCAAAGTGTGTATATATATATATATATATTGTTCGTTTAAAAGTACAGTGGACTTTGAACTATAAAAAAATTCTTACAAATATTATTATTAGGAGATAGGACCTTGGCAAACATACGGACCAACTTTCAATATTAAGTACCCATCTTCAAATATGGAAAAAACTTTTCTTTACGAATATTGTTCGCCATAAAAAAAAAACACTGATGAATATAAATGCGAAGCTATATAGTATAGACATGTTGTCAGTCTTTATGAATTATGATGCAAAACTTGAATCGACAATTTTGTACCTATAATTTGCCCACTTGCAGCGATATTATTCATGAAAACTCAGACCAACATGCAATTTTGTTTTTTTCCCTCTTTTTTCAATTCACAAAATTCCAAATCAGAGTTCAAAGTTGATTCTTCCCATTTAACTCCATCAAAATTCGTTTGGTGAAAACAAACCCTAATAACCTCATGCATTGTGGAGGCAGAATAGTTTGGTATAGTTTGAAAAATTATTTACATGTTTGGCATGATTTTTAAAAGATTTCTCAATTTGGTGTGGTTTAAAATATACTTCCGATTTTGGGATTGACTGGTTTCAGTGTGCCACTGGAAACATGGAGCAATGATTTTTTTTTTCAACTGATTTTTATTTTTTTTTTTCTATTCATGCTGATTTTCCTTTTTTTATTCATGCTGATTTTTATTTTTAGATTGTAGCGTTTAAAAATTAATTATTTTTTTATTGATAATAATAATTAATTTTGTAGAAAAATGTTATAGTTAAGAGTTAGTAAAAGTTTATTATAATATAATTAAATTGTTAATTAGTAACTAGTTATGTACTTAACTACTATTTAACGAATAAATAAAATTTGTAGCACACTAAACTATAATTTTTTTAATTATTCATTATAATTTTTTTTAATGCATGTATCTTTTGGTAATTTTTATATTATAGCCTAAGTATACTTTTATTGTTTAAAAATTAATAATAATTAATTTTGTAGGAAAAAGTTATAGATAAATAATAATTTAATATTTGTTTGTAGTTAAGAGTTATTATATAAAAAGTTCATTATAATTTAATTAAATTGTTAATTAGTTACTAGTTATGTATCGAAAAATAATTAACTACTATTTAACGAATAAATAAAATTTATAATTTGAATTAAAAATTTGAGATAATTAATTACAATATTAATTAATACAAATAATATTTATTTACATTTGATATAATAATTTCTCACAAATAAATGAAAAAATATTACAAGAATATTTTTTTTGTTTAGTGATGAAAAATATAAAAAAAAAAACTCTTGTGATGGAAAAAAAAATCAATTAAGTACCATAATGTCATGTGGGTCGGTGCACCACTTGACACTTGACCTGGCGCACTGATATAGAAAGATCAGTGCACCACTTGACACTTGACCTGGCGCACTGATATAGAAAAATCGGTGCACAACTCAAACCAGCGCACAATCCTTTTACAATACCAAAAATGGAATTTTTTTAAAAATGACGCTAAAAAGGGAATTAGTTTGGAAAAGCACAACAAATTAAGAAATATCCCCAGTTAATGGCCCTCTTTCTGGTTATGATTGATTACTGAGACTGGAGATACAAAATCACATATATCATGCATGCCTAGCTGAAAATAATTTTTCCTTTGTGCTTATTATATATGACCCTCGAAGTATATAGCATTGCCTGCATTAAATCATCCTGAAATTAATTCATTTGCGAATAATAGAACCAATAGCTCTTTACTGCTAAACAAAGAACAAATGGTGCTGGTTTTTTATGATATAAATTAACTACATCAATTATGTAATTTGATTCACCATGATTCAACTTAGCTCACATGCATAATGATCAGGAACCTCGAGAGGTTGACTCAGAGGATATTATTATCTTAATAACTAATAGCTAGCAGTCCCCCTCGCCCTCTCGTCAATTAAGTAATAAAACCTGATGAAACCTAAGAACGCCCATAAGAGCATGTCTTCTCCTAAGTTGGTAAGGTTGAACCAAAGAAAGCTGCTATATGGATTTATTCAGATAAGGGAGAAGACCAAAAGGAGGAAATAAGGGCACCATAAAAGCCAAGTTGTCACCTGTACCCTATCAACCATGTCATATGAGAGTAAAATAAATTAATTTGTGAAGAGCCCATGGCAAGTGCTCTACTGGCATAGGGGTTTGATTCTCTCTGAAAAGTTATAAACCAAAAAAATAATAATTATATTTTAATAATAAATTTGTGAAGAAAATGAGTAATGATTATATAATTGTACGAATTTTCTAAAGGTGGTGAGAAACTGATTGATATTTGTTGCAATCTCTGATGTAACGTAGGGCATATGATCATTAATCTTTTGTCTTCTTTCAATCTTTCATATTTTTTACTTGGTTCAATTTCTAAAACAATTGGTGTTTGTTTCCACGTGTGCAGGATGATTTTGTATTCCGACCAACCACATTCCTAATAGGCCACCTTTCTCTTTCTCTCCCTCTTTCTCTCTCTTCCCCTATGTACACCGTTGTCTGCGTCTATGTGTAACTATATATCTAGTTTCTAATATATATGATGCTCAGCCTTTGAACGTAATGATTGAATTTCAAGTGGTATATAAAAAAGCAATTTCAAAAATGATGATACGAATTTAATTATATACACACTGTTTTCAGAAATTCTATATATATTCAGATCAGAATATATCAATTCTTAATTCTATAAAATGATTTTAGAACAAGCATCTAATCCTTCTCAACCCATAATACCTAAAAACTTCCTATACCGACACATAAATAAATCATTCTTCATTTCTAATAATGTAAGGTACAAAAAAGGGCCAAAATTTGCATGTAAATGGAAAATGAAGATAAAATCTTGGAAGATGATATCGGAAAAAGCATCAACAACAATGTGATAATAAAATTTTAATTTGTAAAAAGAAAACTGAGGTTTAACCGCAAAACTTACACAAGGATAAGGACACGAAGAGATGTGACCCATTTGACCGTTGAGGGAGCTGGTTAGAGGAGAAGTTGGTACAGCAATCACTGAATTTCCACTACCTTTTGAAATTTACACGACGTTCTTCTTAACCCTGAGAACGCGTCAATGGCATTCGTTGGCGTCTCGTCTTCTTCTTGTCCATCCTCTATTTCAACAGGGCATAGAGAGAGACATTTCAGTCGATCACTAACCATGAAGCAGGGAAATAAATACATTTCTTTGTTTTTTTGGTACAAGAAATAAATACATTTCTAATTTTAATCATGTTAAAAGACAATAAAGTTAATTCTTATATGTATATAATTTCATGCGACAATAAATGTTGGGTCTTGAGATGCAACAAGGGTAATCTTACTAATAATATCTATTAAACTTTATTTTCTCCATTAATATCAACTTAATACAAAATGATATTAAAATATTCTGATCTTGATAATTTTGATATCTAAATAACTATAAAATTCTAATTTCGTTTCTTATTCTTTAGATCATTTGGACAAAACCAACTCTATAGTAGTTCTAATTTTAATTTGTCAGAACTCTAATAATTAAATTAAACATCAAATAACAAAATGTATATACAGATACTCCATTAGATTAACAGTTCAATATTAATGCAGAAAGATATAAATTCAAATCCTAGAACTATAATCCTCTGAAAAATTTTCATCGACCAAAAATAAAAAACAGCCATGGTGGCCAAATTTCCAGGAAGGTACTTATGGTGTATTGGGTAAAACCAGGGTCCATATTTATTATATGAAAAGGTCATTATCATATTTCATAAGCTAGTTTATGTAAACCTAAACTAAATTCAATATTAAAGCATCACATCAATAGCCATATAGAGTCAAAGACACAAACGACGCCAAGTGAGAGCCCTATTTATTTACTATATATCTCTTCTTCTTTTCCTCTTCAATTACCTCATTTAGCTGTCGGCACAAGTTTTACTCTTAAAACAACAAAAAGAAGTTTAATCAATTTCTAACAAAATCTTGGTTGAAAGAAGAAAAATTAAGACTATTAACACCTTCACGAAAGCTAGTTAGCTAAAGATTTTTTTCACAGAGAAAGAGAGAGATTGCTTCTTCAACTAGGTTCCTTGTCGGATGGACCATCTTCTCATATTAAAAGAAGCAGATTAATTAATTAATTAAATAAATTAAATAAGGAATTGAATGGGGCAAACTGAAGTCACCTAAAGAGAGCAATGTGTTTTTTAATTAATTATTATTAAAAAATTGTCATTGTTGTAATGTCAGCTAAACAACTAGTTTGCTTCCTCTGTTAAGTTTCTACCCAATACAATCTAATCTCAAGACTTTCTATGCTTTCGCATGCCACGTATACCGTTATTTGTCTTTCCATTTCCATGCAAAAAGAAAACTAACCCTATTATCAATCGTTTTAATCACATACAAAATACAGCATATGATATATTTATACATATAATACCCAAGAACAAAACATATTCTATAGATATTATATTCTTGGAATAGTCTAGACAGAGAGGAAGGAAACTATTTTTCTATTTATTTCAACCATATACCACTCTTTGTTTTCATTCATTCATTCATTCTACAAGCAAATGAATACGGAGACATGAAAGATTATATCATGTTTTGAAACTCCAAAATATTATCCTAGAACCCTATTGGGTAATGATAAAATTGCCAGATATATTATCACCAAAAAAATTGCTAGATATATGATGAGAACCCTTAGTAATCTTTTCTTATTCATGTCTCTCATGAAAAATTTTCAGGAAATTAAGGTATAAAAAATTATTACGTGTTGTCAAAACGTCATTCTAAAAATTCCACAAATATGCTCTCTAGGGCAGACCAAAAAAAAAAAAAATGAACTAAATCCAAAAAATCCAGATGCTATGATACCATGTAATCGACCAAGATTTGAGAGAAATTTATGTGTCTTTCACTACGAGTACATGTATACATGCAACCTCATAGAGACTAAATAGGAAACAAATCAAAAAATAATTCCTAATTAATTAGGCTAATACATATTGATAAGCATATATATTATTAGGCCTATAATATCGTAACAAAATAAAAAGAAGGTAATAGAAAAGGCGAAAAGAAAATAACTAACACTTTTGCTTATATAAAATGTTTCGAATCGATCTACACCTTCCATTGATATATTTGATTTTGCAAGATTGGTAATAGAATTATCTACTGTTTTAGCCTCCATTTAACAGTGTCCAATCTACTGAATTTAATACATGTATGTGTTTTTAACATAACTTATGGTTAGAGTAACCTCCTGTATTAGTTGGAGGAAGATATAGATTTAAATGAGTATTTGTTTTGTGGTTGGTCATGGTCTATGTTAGAACCTAAACTAAAAATACAATAAATCTATGCTTGGCCTTGGACTAGTGAGATTATTTCTCCCATTGGTGATGATGACAGTCACTCCAATTAAGGATCGTTAGACAATTTGATTAAAGAAATGCTAAAACTACAACAGAAAGGACACCAAATATATTAAAAACAATGTAGAAGAACTATATATTTGTATTGCGTCTACTACACGTGAATCGTATTTGAGAACATAGATCAAACACCAGCTTCACCATTTTCAACTGTTCATAGCCTAACAACCCTAATATAAAACAAAAAAAAAAAAATTCATGTGGGGCATAGAAAATCTATGCTAATTTCATCATATCTTTACCATTTCAATGATAATTACGTGTCCATGGATTCACCTTCTCTTCTATACGAGTTACCCTATTGGTGTGCCTTTCATCATCATTATTAGTATTACTATGTAGAGAAATTCTTAGGTAGAATCAATGTACCACGTCATTTATAAACTAAGTCAATCATACAGTAATATGTATACAGATTTATTCACATTAGCAATCAATGTGAATAAAACAATTAAATACATATCACTGCATGATTGGCTTAGCCTACAAATAATATGGTAAACTGATTCTACTTAAAAATTTCTCATACTATATGACTAAAGCCCTGAAATTATTGCAACTTCTAAAATAACAGTAGGACCCAAGAGAAACCTTGCTCTAAGTCTTCTTAATTACACCTTATGGGGGCCTAGTTTTCCCAACTGTTATGGCCAATACTATGGTCAAGGAATATATTATGAATTGATTTGTAAAGAATCATTATATGTTTTTATGCTACCGAAAACATTTTTCTCTGAACTATATTCAGTTAGTATATTTTAAACAAATAATTGTACTCCACTATATAATTGTATGAGCCATCAACTAATACGTAGATATTTTTGTTAGTTCAAGTTCAAAAGGTAATGACATCATAGTTTACAGCATAGGATAGTGAAAGACGATGAGTGACAGTTGAGTATTATATATCAAGTAAACTAAAAAATAGTTATTTGGCAAATCATCTCATTTTAATAAACTAATAGTATAACTATTTCTAGATTTCTATCAACTTCCAGTAGATGACCAAATGAGTTACACTACACATGGTTCTATTCCGGCATGTCCATGTATGCCCATCCACTGAACCCGCCTAGATAATCTAAAAGATGATCTTCCACCGAAGGAAAGAATGCATATTGAAGGCATTTTAGCCGGTGAATGCGAATCCCTCATCTATAAATCACAACTCGACCCATTTTAAAACTGGAGAGATTATTTCTTTCAAGCAATTAAAACACAAGCATTCTGTCAAACCAACCTGATAATTATAGCATATATGCAAGCTTGGATCATTGCTGAGGTAACATGTCAAGAAATAGATATTAGACTAATTAATATTGGTCGAGAAAAACAATAATTGCACTTCCTATCGTCATCCAATATATATATATATATATATATATGTGTGTGTGTGTGTGCGCGCGCGCCCATGCGTGTCTGTCTGTGTATTTGTGTGTGCGTGTGTCTGTGTATGTGTATGTGCTGTTTACTTATAATACCCTAATATACACCGTCATCGTATTCATATGGGTGTAGTGTACTTTGTCTTATGAGCAGCTGCAATAAGATTCTGTATAAAAAAATTTAAAAAAAAATCTCATTTATAATATTTCTATCCATTCTCCTTATATAAACTAGAAAATAAAAATTAAAAAATTTACTATAAAATTACATAGCCTAAAAAATTATAACGAGATCTTACTTCATATACCAAAAGATATTTCTCAAAATATTTCCATGAAAAGAGAAAAAGAAAGTAATAGTGTTAAAATGGAATACATACATTATATTAGAATAAGATGGGTCTAGATATCAAGTTTGATAATCATGGTTTTTTCCACTGTTTCAAAATAATTTAAAATCTGAAGTTAGTTCCACCACTATTATAAGCCCTTATTCTACCCATTAAACTTTTGATATATGATTGTCTCTAACACATGATATATATCCTCAGAGCAAAAGTTAAAAAAGAAAATATTAAATAAATTTGAGGACTCATAAGAATCAATAACTTCATTAATCAAGATATATATTGCGAGCATTGGTCAAAGTCATCACCAAATTATTTAGTTTATACTCCATGATTGTGCTTAATATACACATCGACGTGTCGACTCTGCAGAAATAAGTGTGATAAAAATAATTACTCTTGCAACAAACAATGTATCTACCAAATGCACACGCATCCATTTCATATATTGTTTGGCCTGCTGCTATCTTCCCTCTTTATATATTTTAGTCTTGCATGTATATATCCTGTCAATACAAAAATCATAATTTCAGGACACAAGTTGGATATTTCTATGTTTTGCTTTCTCCGTGCACTTGTCTTATTATCACAATATTTTGAGATTTTACTATTTCAAACAATACTTATAATCATTATGCTATAGTCAAAAGCAAGCGTAACATTTGAGGTTTTATAGTTGTTTAGATCAGATATTCTGCGCACTGGCATCAAACAAATACTCCAAATAAGTTAATAAAATTTGAAAATCAGCTGCTCAGAGCTGATTTTACCCACAACCAATAGTTGATTTCATCAATTTTCTTTTGGGTATTTTTCTCATACGGTAATTGAGTATATTTTATTTTGTATTTAAATTATATTATTCTTTTAAAACTTATTATTTACAAATTCTAGTCTGCAATTTAAAGAAAATTATTTAATAAGTTATTTATAATGAAAATTTTATAGTTTCTACAATTGAGACCTGAAGTGTATCATGTTGACAAACATTAAGAATTAAAAAAAAATTATTAATGTTCAAACACAGTGGAAAAACATGTATATATAAGGTAAATCTTAGGAGGGTTTGAGAAATTAAACCCTTTAGATGTTTCTTGATTTGGCCACTGTCAAACCTATTAATCAAACAGTAGCCTACTGTTAAATTGATAATTGACATATATAAAACTTCAACAGAATCTGTAAGCATATTGCTTGAGAACTAAGATTTAAGCCTGAACCTATAGCAGTCTTAGATTTGACCCTATGCCCAACAATAATGCAAATTCCTCAATGGGGTAAAAAAGCCCAGCTTAGCAGCACAGGCCTATCATAAGACATTAAGAACCCATTGACCCACCATATTACTCGATGCATCTAGTGCCCAAAGAAAAAATAAATAAATAAATAAAATAAGCACCCTCCTCGGATCACTTGGTCTGTAGATTGGATAATAGACCCCACCAAATTGTGTGATTCTAACGGAGCAAGGAGACAACAAAAGGACCAAATTCCCAAACATAGCCAAAATGTCTCAGAGCCTTACTACGGCACTCGGCCTATTGAATAGGATATCAGACAAAAATCAGACCTTGGCTTGAAGAGCAAAGAGATCCTGATCTTACCATAGAATGATAAGTATAAACAACTTAGAATCAAGAATGCTCTAGGCATTATCAAGGAAAGTAGAATGTTATGATCCCACTTGCAAGGTATGGGACTTGAATCCTACATCGGAAAACTAAGAAAGTAATGTAAAGTTTATATGGACTTAGGGCTCTACAACCTCTTGAGCTAACTTTGGAATGTGGTTTTCCCTAAGTTCATATCAAATAGTATCAGAGTCATACATCATGTCTCTCAGTGCAATCGTGCGGTGTGGGTAGTGACGCCGACATAGCAATGTTCGTCCAAGACTGGAAAAGATCTAGTGCACAGCTAGCCCGCATGGGCGCCGAGCTGCGGAGCGTAATGGATTGTTATGATCCCAGTTGCAAGGTATGAGACTTGAATCTCATATCTTAAAATTAAGTGATGTAGGGTTTATATGAACTTAGGGCTCTTCAACCTCTTTATCTAGCTTTTGGGGTATGGTTCTCCCTAAGTTTATATCATAGACTCACATGACTAAGAAACAAACTTGGCAAGAATAATCAATATCGATAAAAAAAATAACAAAATACATTAAATAGAAATATAATAGACAATTAGTGTGTATCTCTACTTAAAAAAAAAAATTTTAAAAAAAGTGAAATATCTTCTTGCAAAATGAGACGGGAGTAATTTACTTCAAGAATAATCAATATCAATAAAATGATAGCAAAAACATACCTTAGCGATCACATATAGAAAATGCAATTGTCCCATTCCCTTACGACTCTACTATTAGAATAGGCATCCACTCACTATTAGAATAGCATCCAAGCATAAATGATCAATGCATATATTACAGACAACTTCATAAACAACAATGAATTGAGTTCCCTGGAGAAGAACATTTTTAAGAGTAAGGACCTAAGAGAGGCAACATACACACCTATTCATGAACTTTTTATAGATAAGAGAATCAAGGCAAAGGAGACAATATGACAAGAGTTGGAGATGGAAAAAGTGGTTGCATCAAGATCTTACATACATATTTGACTAATCTAACAGAATTAAGTCAAATATCGAAAAACATGCTGCACATTTGTAGATCATATGAAGGGAGTT
This sequence comes from Balakata baccata, assembly GCA_949630135.1. Classification (NCBI taxonomy): domain Eukaryota; kingdom Viridiplantae; phylum Streptophyta; class Magnoliopsida; order Malpighiales; family Euphorbiaceae; genus Balakata; species Balakata baccata. The sequence continues at coordinate 31,085 of CATIWF010144284.1, forward strand.
GGTATGTAGGAATTACAAAACATTGTACAACAGATAATGCTGAGCTAGCACTGGAGCACCCCCAAAATACTCATTTGCAAAGAGGAGACGTTAATTGTGATGTTAAATTCAACTGTTTCATGCTCCCAAACCAAAAAATTATGATTCACATCTGAATCTTCTCTCTAAGTTCAAGTCTAAAAGCTGCTTATAATGGCTCATTTGAGGTTGAAATCATAAAATACTATGGGAGATCCTTGGTACACCTGCTTATAGCAAGTAATGGTGTTCGGTGGGTGTAAATCAGAAGTATATAAATTCAAGTATACAAGTTACAAACTATATAATTCATTATCTGAATTTATCATTCTGCTAATATTTGATTCTTCAAGTAACATATACATTTCAGAAGTCTGGACTTCCATTGCAAGAAGAAATCAATATATAAATTTAATAAACATACAGAAATGACCTCTCAAAATCAGACAGTGGAAACAATTATTAAAGCTGGAAAGTTGAAAATTTGTAAAAGATTCCATCAGGAATTTTTAAATTTAATAGCAGCTAGCCTGCTAGATGGAAGAAAATTCAAACTTAGATGTCTCTGTGTGTGTATATATATATATATATATATATATATATATATACATATACCACCTTTTGACTATATTGATAAAGCAATCAGTATACAATATATATATATATATATACATATACCTTTTGACTATATTGGTAAAGCAATCAGTATACAATTGACAAAATCCAAAAGATGCAACTTCATGTCTATATTATTCACATTAAGTTGAAACCTTTAAAAGAATCTTTAATTTCACTCTAACTAACCACTGGGTATAATCTAAATAGCAAGTAAAGCATCTCTTCTTAACATAAATTTTTTTAATAGAAATTTAGAATGATAAAGGTCAAACTGGCAACATTCACCTGCTAGACCAATGAATCAACAATAGAAGTCAGAAGGGTTATTATGGAATAGTCAATTATGGGAATGTCACATAAATTACTATCCACTAAGATTTCGCATTTTAAACATATAATTAACAGCCTTGCCAGCACCAGAACTGTAAGCGCATCAGGCAGATGAGACAACTGTTCTCAAGAACAGATACCAACTTTAAAATGAATCTTACATATATTTTGTATGCACTCCTGAGACAATGTTCAAGAAACAGAAAGATGCATCTCAACCATCTGGCAAGTGCCAACTCAACAGAGGCAATTCTAACATGCTTTCCACACACACAAAAAAAAGACATGGAACGGAACGAAGAGTAACTGAGAACATAATAGAAATTGCACTACTTCATAAGTAATAACCAATGGGGGTGTTTAGAATTATTGTTAAATGTCCTAAAAATATGTTTTGAATTTTTTTAATTTAATTTACTGATTTTTTTAACTTTTTGTAAACCGCTTTTTTCAAACCTGCTTTTTCAAAAAGCATCTACTTATATGCTTCTATCCAAAAACAGTTTTCAAAACTCAAAAAGGTTAAAAGTATAAATTGTTTTCCCAAAAGCGCTTTTCCGAAACTCAATGTCAAACACCCCCAATATCATACAATCATGAATGAAAATCGTCAAGTTATCATATAGACAAATTGAACTTTACATATTTAGGAAAATATATGCTTGATTTTGTATGCAAGCATGAATTACAAAATTTGTTACTCCAACGATATTTGCACTCAAAAACATTCTCCTCTTCAAGATTCTGCAGCCCTAAAACAACTCAAGGAGTTGGACTTCCACGGATAATATTAATGGACCCACTACATTTAAAGTTTCTGAAAAAACAAATGAGGGGGCATAATTTTCAGAACTATTGCCATCATTCTCATTTTATGGCAAGACAGTAGAAACCCTTTGTCCAAAAAGTTGCTGTAGAATCAAGCATGTAGCTTCACAGTTAGCATGGTTCTAAAGGTCTAGATTCAAAGGATGTCCCTTTCCGTCAATTCATGCCCAAAAACATGCATGTGTATGCATGCACACAGTTGTAAGAGTACAGTTGTGATTATAAGAGATATAGAATGTCTAGCTAGACTGCGAATATTAATTCTGTATCAAAACAAAATTTTCAATATGCAACTCCAGTGGAAATGATAACACGAATAACAAAACCGTAAAATTCAACAAAACTGATGGATAGGCATGCCCTGTAACAACCGACAAGCCCACAAAATCTCAATCTGCGCATAAAGGAAACTACTATTTGCACAACCAGTTTCAGAAAATAGCTCAGTTCCACCAAAATTTCTGAAAACTAGAGATCTGTGAGTGAGTTAAACAAATGAAGGACCAAAAAAAGTCAAGTTTTCGCAGCAAAATAGACACAGAAATCAATTTCTGAAAATAAGCACTTCATAAGCGAACATCAAGTTAAAACAGTAAATTACAAACTTAAAACAGCTATTCCATCTACCCAAAGAGAGCTAAGATGTGACATAAAAAGATTTAAAAACATAGCTTTTATTCAAAGATAATACGTGAATTCAAGGAACAAAGAATCATGCTCTTTTAATAAATTGAACTCTATATCTTCTCCACATTCATTCAAAATCCAATAGCACATGAATTGAAGCAAAACCATTCCACAAAAAGACCAATAGCATTTAGTTGGAAAAAAAAAAAAGAAATTACCTGTAGTCATATTTGTAAATCCAAACAACAAATTCCCGAAATCAAAACCTTAAGTCAGTCCATTTCCAATCCCCAAATGCTTGAGTCCTAAGTTCCCTATCCTTTCACTCTCCTCCAAAACAGACCAATCAGGCGACCGCACAGCCCTCAGCCACTTGAATCACCTACATTGCTCCAATTTCCAGTCTCCACCTTCAAACCTGCTTCTCTCATGTCGTCCTCAATCCCTTCCTACATCAAACAGTAAGAAGCGAATCTAACACCTCTGCAATCTTCAACTATTGTCCTGCTCCTCACTCTAACATAAAAATCACTTACATTCGCGTAATGTATCCTTATCTGATGAGAAGCCAAAACAAACACACTTTTCAACATCCTCAATTAAAATTGAACCTATCACAGGTCCAGCGTAAATCTCACAATTCCTCAATCGATTGATAAAAAGAGCAATTATGCAACCAATTAACCTCACTTCACATGAATCCAAATCCGATATAGTAAATTCACCAATCTCTAAGCCTTTGAAATTATTCGTCAGAATCTCATTTTCTTTATTTCTAATCCCTGGTGAATCTCGAATTGGTAGAACTACTTTTGGCGTATCAGAATATCTAATTTCGGCTTCTTTAGGTTCAGGAAGTGGGGATTTGCGTGTAGATTTGTTTTTGGAGGAAATTTGCTTCTTCGGGACAAGTTCGGAGTTGAGGTTTTCAAGACATTGTTTGAGTTCGGAGACAGTTAGCCGAGCTCAAAAGAGGGGAGTAGGGGGCAATTCCACGTATGCTACCAAACTTCGTCATTATCTTATAATTTAATACCAAATTTTTTAATTATTATAAATTAATATTAAATATTTTATTAATATTACAATCTGATACCAATTTTTAATTTTCAACACCGAAAAATGACATGATATATTACGTCACTCTATTATTCACATCAGATTTATTCCTTCATAAAAATACACTCAAAACGGATAGATTATTTTCTTTTTTATAATTTACTTGTGTATTTTTTTTTATTCTTTGAAAATATCATCATTCGATATGAGGGAATAAATCTGATATAGATATGACAGAGTAATATGGCATGTCATCTTTTCGTATTGGAAATTGAAAATTGGTACCAGATTGTAACATTTATAAAATGTTTGGTATCAATTGTAACAAAGTGACAATTTTTAGTACCATTTGTGTAATTAGCCTCGAGGAGTAGGTATGAGTTCTCGGCAATAAGTTGTTCAAGGGAGGAGATGGCGGAAAAGATATCAACGAGATGAGATTTCAGGAGAGTTGGATCAATGTTTGCTAGCTTTGATGAATCAGCAATTTGAGACTCTATTGAGCATTTGGAATTGGAGAATTTGTAGAGGAAAGATGTGTGGAATCGGTAGAGGTGGTGGTGGAGGATTTATTACAGGCTTGGTGGTGACTTGATGCTTCTTTTGAAGATTAGAGTTTGGAGGCTTGATTGAGTTGGGGATATATGTTACTGCTGCCTTCGCAGTTTCTTCTTCCATAGCAACTAGTCTAGTAGTATCAGTCGGCACTGGGCAAGAGGAACTCTAAACTTGGCCAAGAAATTATGGATGAAATATGAACTATCACTATGTATGCACTCGAGCAGTAAAAAACCTTAATTTGCACATGAAACGGCAGTGTGTGCACGATAAGGATAAAACTGGAAATTAAAGGGTGTCAAAATGGGGATTAAAAATATTAACGGTACCAAATCTTATCATTATGTTATAAATTGCTAGATTTTTGTACTTTGTGTGTTTTGTGCTTGGTGCTAGATTTTTAATTAGATGCAAATTGGTAGCAATCATTTTAAAAATATTGCAATTTGAATTTTGGATTCAACTATGGTACCATTAAGATGATATGACATATTGAACACATGTCATCTAGCATGTTTATTGTATTTTTTTTTGGCTGCTATATCATCTTAATGATACCGAAATATGATCACATTTTCAATTTTTGCAATATTTTTTAAAGAATTGGTACCAATTTGCATAAAATAGAAGTTTTGTGCTAATTTACAATATAGTGATAAGGTTTGATATCGTTGGTTGTATTTTAACTATTAAAATAAATTATGACATGTGAACCAGATTCACAATATAGTGATAAGGTTTGATATTGTTGGTCGTATTTTAACTATTAAAATAAATTATGACACGTGAACCAGATTCACAAAACACATAAAATTAGCATATTATAACTGAATATATACATATTTGTGTCACTAATGGATCTATCCGTTTATAATATAACTCAAAATGGATTGTATAATGGGTTAACTTACAAGCCCGTTACAATCCATTTAATTTTCACACATTAAATTGGATTGTGTGAACCTAATCCAACATATTTATAATACGCGTAAGCCATGTTTGGTTCATAAAATGGAATAAGTGTGGAATAGAATAACAATTCCTAATGAATAGAATAGGTAAGAATATAATTGATATTTCTAAATAATTTTTATTCCATACTTTGATTCTTGAGTTTAGATTAAACTATTCCTCTACAAAATTATAGTTAAATATAGTATTATATTAATATGTATGAAGTAATACTGATGGTGGTTGTGTGAGTGATGATAGTAGTAATGGATGGTGGTTGTGGTGATGAATGGGTGGTGGTAGTGGATGGTGGAAGTGGTGGTGGGAGGCGGTGGTGATGGTGGTGGAGGTAGAGGTAGTAATAAAAGGGAGTAGGATGGTGATAGAATATAATATTTCATGAGTTGTGGAATAACTATTTTTTTAATTTACCATGAAATATATATTCTACAAAATTTAAGGAATAGCAATTTCATAAAATTAGTATCCATTATTTAAATTTTGAACCAAAACATGAAATAACTATTTTATATGGAATAACCATTTTATTTCATGGATATTCTATAAACCAAGCATGGCTATAAAGTTTTAGTAATGTCAAGATTAATAATTTTATTTTGTTGGGTTTTGGTGACTCTAGATTGCCCATGTGGGCTTGATCCAGCCAAAGACCCAAATGAAATTATATAAAAATGGAAGTTATTTTAGAAAATAATTGCTTCCTCATAAATTACAAAAGAACATAACGTTTTTCTTCCTCTCTGTATTTTTCTCTCTAAAAATTTTTCTTCCAAAGTTCATCCAAGAGAATTCAAAGGCATTCGTATAGTGGATTGTTTCCAGTTCTTGTAATCTGACTTTTTGAAGCATTGAAAATATACAAATTCGATTCTAAAGGTAGGTTCCACTGCCCAATCTCAATTTACATTGGTATTAGAGCCAAATCATGTGTTTTGGTGCTTAACTGAAGCTTAGATAGATTATTATGCAATTAAACCATGAAGTTTATCGAAAATCCAAAAATTCTTCAATTTTTTTGAGAAAGTATTTCTCTGTTTCATGGTACATAATTGGTATAGTTGGAAAGTTTTCTTTACAAGTTTTCGAATGAGTATTTTTACGTATTTTTTTTATGAATGGTTGATTTACTATGATTTTTTTGAAGTTTAAGATCATATTAGGATTCTTATTTTTCTAGAATTGATTTTCTATGCGATTCTCACTCTTAGGTATTGTTGTTTGTTGCTCAAACTCTGTCAAGATGGTGTTAAACTAAAAATTTTATGGTCAAAACCGTAATAAATGCCCGAAAAACATAGAAAAATTGCAAAAAAAGTTTGGAACGAGCACCCAAGACTGTAGAGGCACATGAAAAAGCGATTGTAACTGCCCAACCATGTGCTAGATAGCGAGTGGCAGTCCATTCTAAGCTGGCACCGACATGACGTGCCAGTAAAATGGTAGCTAATGTGGCAACCATTGATGACATGGTGATCAACGGAGTTCAATCAGCTTATGGCAGTGTGTAGGAGGTGTGTGGCAACGTGTGAAGGCATATGGTAGCCACTTGTCCAACGTGTGAAGGCTTGTGCGGTGTCCTTTTTTTATGTAATTTTTTTAATGGGCATTTTTTATAGAATTTTTAGAGCACTTTTGGAATTATTTTAAGTGTGGTAAATGTAAAAATTTGCATGAAATTTAATGACCTAAATATATTGTGACATGGTTAGTGGTAACAATGTGTTTTGCTTCTAATATATTATGTGTATGTTTCAATTTAATTGGATGCTTTAATGAGACAGTAAGCATGTTGATTTGATTTATTGAATATAATGCATGCTTTTTATTATTTTATTATATATGAAAAATGCATATTTTTTTGTAGGAATATTAGGTTGGTGGATTAATGAGTCTCACCTAATATAATGATTGACATATATTTAAATTAAATGATGATAAATGGACTATATCTATGGGAATTGATTGGACTGTGTTACAGAACTTTTGTTCATGTTACTTGTGTTAGGTTATTATTAATTAATTTAAGACATTGTGACATGAGATAATTTTTGTAGTAAGAATTGTGCTAAATTTGTTTATGATCATTATTCTAAATAGTTGATATGGCTGCTATGAAAAACATAATTGCTGACTTGAACTAGGGAGATAAATTGAATGATAATAATTATGATATTTAGCATTGCAAGATTTAGGATCGCCTAGTTCTAGTTGCTGACTTGAACCAGGGAGATAAATTGAATGATAATAATTATGATATTTAGCATCGCAAGATTTAGAATCGCCTAGAAGAGCAAGAAATACTGGAAACTATCACACAACCGATGGCTGAGCCCAAGCATGGAAGCACTACTCAATATAGGCGGGATATGGAAGCATATCAAACCTATAAGCACAAGGATAGAATTGCTCTCATACTGATATTGAGCAGCATGAGAAATGACTTGATGCTACCCTTTGAGAAGCACCGCTCAACCCAAGCAGTTTGAGATATTATTAAGATCCAATTCGGTGGAACCTCAACTATTAGGTTGCATCAGTTGACTCTAAAATTTGATGCCTATAAGAAAAAAACTAATCATACAATGAAGCAATATCTAACTATCCTGTCCAACATGATAAGTGAATTGAGGATTGTTGGTCATGAGTTGACTGATGAGCAACAGGTCCAAGTTGTTATATGTTCTCTTGTAAAGCCTAGGAACACATACGTGTCAACCTTACCTATAATGACAATATAAAAATATTTGAAGATGTTGCCCGACATGTTGAGCTAGAGGAGGATCGCCTTCTTGCCGATAAGTCTACTAGGGAGGCTTATATGACTGAGTCCAAAGGTGCTTCGAGCTCTAGTCAAAAGAAGGGTAAGGGCAAAAGGTAAGGAAAGGGAGATGATGAAGCCATTTTTTATAGAAACAAATGCAAGCATGGTAGCTGCGATAATAAGAAAGGCAGAAATGTGAATTGCTTCAAATGTGGGAAGCCTGGTCATTTTACTCGTCATTGCACTAAGTTAAAGGTATTGTATGACCATATTTATCCCTCTAACTTATATGTCAGCATTTATTTAATGGTAGCTGAAACTATTCTTTATTGGATTGTAGATTTAGCAGCAACCAGCGAGGGATCAATATGCCTTTGAAGCTCCTCAAAGATTAGTATATGTTATTGTTTTTGCTAGAATTTGTTTCATTTTCAAATTATATTTGACAATGGTTGTGTGTAATTACTTTTGGACGATATTTATTAATTGGTTTTATGGTATTAGATGTTATTTTATGGATATGAATAAATTTGTATTTATTGTTGGCATTTGTAGTAATATTTTATTAAATGATAATGATAAATGATAAATGATATGCTAAATTAAGACACATTGGGTAAGATTGCTTAGAAAGTTTAGCAAAAGCTAATCTTTTAGGTTCTATTAAGAATATGGATTCGCCTATTTGTAAGCATTGCTAAGCTAAAAAAAACAACAAGATTACCATTTAGCAAAGTCAATAGAGCCACATTTCCTTTATAACTTATCTATTTTGACATTTGTGGTACAATGAATGTGAAAGCATGACGGTGCTCACTATTTCATCACATTAATAGATGATTTCACCATATACGGTTATGATTATTTGATCTCTCATAAATATGAAGCATTAGATTGCTTTATACATAATAATAGATTGGTTGAGAATCAATCAAATGCAAATAAATAAATAAAATATATATATATATATATTAAGGACCGATCAAAGATGTAAATATCTATCCGATTTATTTAAAAGTTATTATGATAATGAGGGTATGACAACTAACTATTCCTTCGACTTTGTAACAAAATGGCGTAGCAGAAAGAAGGAATAGAACCATATGGATTTTGGTTGGGTTAATGATGACACAAGCTAATTTGCCTGTCTCCTTTTGAAAGATACGATATTGACTGCGGCCTATATTCTTAACAATGAACCATATAAAATTATTCCTTCTACCCTGTACAAGTTATGGAAAAGCGAGGAGTCTAACTTAAGTATAATGTGCCCATATGTTTGCGCATCTTATATCCATAACACTTCTCATGAATATGAAAAACTTGGTCTGAGGGGGAATAAATATATCTTTATAAGATATTCAGAATTCTCCAAAGGATATGTATTTTTGGAGAAGATGTAAATGGAAGGGTAACATAAATTGAGTCATGAGATGTCATTTTCTTAGGAGATGTGAGATAAATGGGGATTTTCGATTGTATGAAATGGAAGATCTCGAGTCCAAAAGGAGCACAAGAATGATTGCTTTTAGCACCACAGAGCAAGATGATACAAAATGTCATATTCCTCTTGAAGCAAGTGGGAGTGAAAGTTGCATGATTGTGTTCCTATGGAGCAATATCATGAGCAATCTCAACCTAAACATAGTAATCGTGAAAGAATTCTCCGTCATAGATTTGAGATTGAGGGGGAAACTTTTATGATTGCTCTAGATGAATTAGAACCCAAAACAGTATAACAAACTCTTTTTGGTCCTAAAGCCATGAAATGGATTAAAGCTATGGAAGAAGAAATGGATTCGATAAAATCTAATTGAGTCTGGGATTTGGTTAATTTACCATCAGGTCATAAGACCATTAGGAACAAGTGGTTTCTTAAAGGTGAAAGGGACAATTGAAAGATATAAAGATCGATTAGTAGTCAAGGGCTACACACAACAAGAGGTAATTGACTATGAAGATACATTCTCGCCTATTGTAGGGATTAGCATGCTGCTGGGCGCACTAGCAGGCCAATCAGCTGGGCTGCCAAGCCAGTGGACCCGTCAATCCCCCGACCGATTTTTTCCCTCGACCTTATCGCTAACCGACTCGAAATAGTCTATCATATTTTGGATTTCATCCAAAGCCATTTTACTCAATCTTCACATCTCCAAAGCGTGTGACCTATTATGTTGGCCACTTAAAATTATCAAATAATTTAAGCAAGTCATGAGCGGTATCTAGAAATACATCATGACCCCCAATTGACTGGAAAGTTAGTAGTTTGACTACGAACCTTTCCATAGATAATTTCTATGCTATTTATCATTTCACCATTCTATACCCCACTCGGTTTAGAGTATGGACAATATGTCAACTCCCGCTAGACTGACTACGTCACACGTAGCTCAAGTGATATTAGATCTTGTCCTTGGAACTCATTATTCTATTAGACATGTTATTGAAGACCATCTTTAGGATGTTTCCACTATGGCTAGAGATTCCCGAGTAATAATCCCCATAAGAAGTCATGGGTATACTCTCCCTCTATAAGGAGCGGTGAATCCTCTGTTGGCTACCAAATTACCTTCTAATACCTCAAGCTGTATCCAATCACCACCCTATGAGCGACCTCTATGAGGCAACAAGGAATAGAGTCAAAGTACAGAATCAGTATCTAAGATATCCCTGAATACTTGAAGTCTAAGGATACTTGCATTATTGCTATGATGAGACTGTCATTGACATTTGAATAGATAATCCATATGATTGTCTCATAGTAAGTCATCTAATGTACTTGACTACTCTTTGCAAGCATCCACATTTTAACTTAGAATATCTCATACTCACAGCTTATGAGATCTACTGCTTGATCGAATAAAAAAGTATAACATGTGCTAGTCTATCTGGATCAATAATGTCTCGTTTTGTTAATCCTATGATTAGGAATAATTTAGATACTAACATAATTACACATAATAGGAATCTCATTATCATGATCTCATCATGATTTCCTTTATGCTATGTTTCATATCACATACTTTCATTAATCAGTTTAAGATCTTATCAATTCATATGCAAATGAATACTAATATAACGAAAGAATGTCTTTATGAATGTGTACACTAAGTGCCTAAGGTGATTGCCTTTTGGGCACATCTCTAACACTATATGGATCAACCTTTAAGCTTTGAGTTTAATGAACAAGAGCACAAAGTTTGCAAACTTAAAAGATCCATTTATGGTCTTAAGCAAGAGTCAAGAATATAAAACCTCAAATTTTATCAAGCCATCTTAAAGGATGGCTTTACAATAATGGATGAATAACATTGCATGTATATTAAACCTTTGAACAATGGTTTTATAATTCTATCATTATATTTTAATGACATATTAATAACTAAAAATAATGAGAAGTTAATAGATGATACCAAGAAATGGTTATCATCGAACTTTGAATTGAAAGACACAGGTGAGGCTCTCTATGTACTTAATGTTAAGATAGAGATCACTCAAAAAGACTTCTAGATTTATCTCAATAGACTTACATTAAGAAAATATTAGAGCATTACTATATGCATGACTACAAGCCAATAGATATCCTAGTTGAAAGGAATATGAGCCTTAGTCTTGATATGTATCCCAAAACATCTGATGAAAAAGAACAAATGTCCAAGGTACTGTACTCTTGCATTGTTGGTAGTATGATGTATGCAATGAGTGCACGTGTTCAAACATAAGTTATGCCATTGGGCTATTAAGCATATATCAATCTATTCTAGGTCCAAAACAATGGATGGCAGTAAAAAGAATATTGAGATATCTAATAGGAACTTCATACTATGTTCTGTGATACCAAGGAAAGGATTTGCTGTTAGTTAGTTATACAGATGCTGATTGGGGAGACAATCTTGATCAGCTTAAATTGATTTCTAGATATAAATTCGTGTTAAATGATTGTGTAATTTCATAGAGTAGCAAGAAATAATATTGTATAGCTTTATCAAGAGTAAAAGCTGAATATATAGCATGTTTCTCAGTTATACAAAAGGCAGTGTGATTGAGAAAGTTTTTACAACATATTAAAACTGTTTAAGTCAGCATTTGAACCTATCACAATTTATTATGATAGTATAGCTATATTAACCTATGTTAAGGATGTAAAATATTGTTGAAAAGACCAAACATATTCATATTGAATATCTCTATATTAGAGATATGATCACGTAAAGGAAGCGGTCCTGAAATATATTCCTATGAGTAAAATGGTAAAATATCAATCGATAACTAAGGATGTATTTGTTAGACAAGTGAGATCCTTGAGCTTATGTAGGATGTAATCAATTTGTGAATATTGCTAGACTATTTATTTTATCGTAATAAAGTTGAAGGCATATTTACTTAATTCGTTTTTTTACAAATTTTTTAGTTATATGAAAATTTAGTATACGCTAGTTAGCACAATTCGATGAAGTATGTAGATAGACTAAGATAGACTCTCTCAAATGAGTAATCGTCTTTAGAGCTGTGGAGCGAGTAAAGATGAGACCAAAATTTGAATGACTAAAAAGCAATGGGAGTGATTTTAGTCATATAATTGAATAAAAATGTCGTCTTGATAAGGATCAAGATGAGATTCGTCGTATATAAGAACCAACATAAATGACTTCTCTACCATTCATGTGTCTTTTTGGGGGCAACTGAGTGTGAAATTTATTGTCTGACATTATTGAATATGCTAACAAAAGTATCATATTTGGTGCTTTAAGAGCAACATGACTAAGACTCGTATGGTGCTATCTATATTATGATTAAGAACAAGATACATACTCTTTCATCTTCAATAAGAAAAAAGTTGTTCCACCATAGCATGCATTTCATACTGCATGTACTGATCGACCTATAAGGAAGCAAAAGAATGGATCTCTACTTCTTCGCTATATGAGTCCTAGAAATTTTGAATACGGATTTCATTGTTTTTATTACCCTTTGTTGACTTTTGACTATATTAGGATGTGAAGGATTAATGTTGGCTATCTTAAGATGTATCTTTTAGTCATAAGATAATTCAACTTAATGGAACACTCCTAGAAAAGCAAGTTAATTCAGATATGATTGGTATGAGAGTGAAAGAAAGAGTATTTTTGTTTATACACTCATTGCTTATATTCACTGATTAAGGTTATTTCATTTGATAGAGCTTCAAATAACTTAGAGTATAGAGTAATTGTAAGAATGATTTGAGTATAGATTCTAAAGGGATTGAATGATACTTGTTAACCTTAGGGTGATTGATCTCTATTTTGATCTTGACAATCAAATTAAATGTTACTAATTTCTTCATCTAATGTTATTTTGATAGTATACAAAGTTTAAAGATAATTGGATTTGATTTGCTTATTAAACAAATCAAACATTTTCTGGAGACACATAACTCCCGATCGGGACTCAAGTACAGACCAGGACAATATATGTCCTAATCGGGAAAATACTGCATGATGATATTTCAAAGTTCTAGTTGCAAATGCAGACCGGGACAGGTAAATTCCCGAATGGGACTTGAGTACAGACTGGAAAAATAAATTTCTCAACCAGGACATTTAACTGAAACTAGCAGTTAAAGAGCCGTTGAAGAAAAGAACAAATCTAAGGCTGCCACGTGTAAGGCTCGGGAAACTGTCTCTAACAAACAGCTTTTAGTCAATCTTTTTTAGAACGTTAGAAATAGTTTTGGCATCATATATAACGGCTAATTGGAAGGTAAACACTATAAATAGACCTCCAAAAGGCCTTAGACAATAAAAGCTTGAATTTAAGTGTACCAAAACTCTTGCAATTTTAATTCTCATCTCTTTTATAAGAAAGGTTGAAATATTAACCTTAAACACTTTGGTATAGGTTGTAAGAGTGATCCTAATGAGAAAAACTCTTATTTGGGTTGTGTGTGATCCTGTTTAAAATACAAGAAATTGGTTGTTGTGTGAGTCATTAAAACACAAGGGATTTGGGTTCGGTGTGAGCTTTGAGAAAACACTTAGTTGTAGGTGAGTTAGGAAAACTCTCTAGTTGTGAGTTAGCTAGGAAACTCTTTTGTAATCTCAAGTTGAGATAGTAGAACTCCTAATTGATGTTGGGGAGAGGACTAGAATTTGTTAACACATTAACCTCTATAAATCTTTGTGTGTAATCTTCTCTTGCTCCTTTACTTTCTATGTTTTATTTGCATATTGCTCAAACACTCAAAGAAATCCATTAAGCAGAAAATTTCTATTTGCCACCAATTCAACCCCCCTTCTTTGTGCTTTATATTTCCAACAATACTCAATCATGTGCATTAAGAAAAATAATTGGGATAAATAAGCACATTATCAAGACTAAATACATCATTGGGTTGATGTCTCTGATATGACTTATGGTTAGGTTTTTATTGGAGCTCCCACCATTTATGTGCTTCAGGTCATACGGTCCATTCCCCTGTATGAATGATTCTCTATCTGAGTTTGAGTTGTTGGAATTATATTTTAGGTGGAGCCAAGCCTTTTATAAACGAGTGGGAGATATTAGATTTTGGTGAATCTAGGCCGTTCATGTGGGCTTGAACTAGCCCAAGACCAAAATTTTGAATTATATAAAAAATGAAGTTATTTTAGAAAATAACTGATCCTTCAGAAATTATAGAAGAACATAACATTCTTCTTCCTCTCTGCTCCTCTTTGTATTTTTCTCTCTGAAAAATTTTTCTTCCAAAGTTCATCCAAGAGAATTCCAAGGCATTTGTAATGTGGATTGTGTCTAGTTCTTGTAATCTGACTTTCTAAAGCATCGAAAACATATAATTTTGATTCTAAAGGTAAGTTTCTGCCCAATCTCAATTTACATATTTGATAAATGATAAATATTTAAATAAAATCACTAAAAAATAAAATGACAAAATAGACCCAAAAATTTCAAAAATACAGAAAGATTGAGGAATGATTTAATTTACAACTTTTTTTTTAGTCTATTGGTTTTGTACTTCTATAAGATTAAAGAGGTCGCTTAACTTAGCATTAATATGTAAGAATGCCCATAAATTTCAATTTGTAGTACAAATATCTCCTAATTGTAATTTATGTAACATAAATAATTTTTTACCTATTTCTACAGGTTTTTCATGTTACTATTTAAGACTGTCATATCACTGTCAATATGGAAAACACTTGATGACTAAGTGTCGCTTCCCTGTATACATATGTGAACTTATGTTGTACTTTTTCTTTTTATTTTAGGAATTGTGTTCAAATGGTTCTTCAAAAACGTCAATAAGAATTCACATATATTTCATATTGGTGGCAATACAGTGCTTAATTATCAAGTGTATTCCTTGTAAATGATGATGCAGTGCTTAGTCATCCCACCTTCATATATAAAAGTCCATGTGTATTTCATATAAATGGTGACAAGACACTTATCAAATATATTTCATTAGCCAATAACGTAACACTTTAAGCAAGAACGATATTTCTATTACATGGAAATATTTGTTACAAATTGGAATTGAGAGATGTTCTTATGCATTACTACTAAATTTTGTTACATAAAATAACTATTTGAATTAAAAATTAAAATTAAGAGGCATTCTTGTGCATTAGTCTTATAACTATGAGGTGCTATGTGAAATTTATCGAAGAAGAGGTAATTGTTGAAGTGGCAGCTAATATTATGGTTGGTACTGTTAGGAAAGTGATATTATGTTAATCCAATATTTGAACAAAATCACAAAAAGAAAAAAAAACACAAAGAATAATATGAGGCTTGTATTCCACACCGTGTTTTCAAGACAAATTTGGCCCCCTACCACTAATATTTAGATTTATTGGTATTTGTCTATCATGATACAACAAATTATTAACATAGATTAAACACCACAACGTACTAAATTTGTCTCACTTTATCACATGAAGAAAGGAAGAAGAGTATACTCAACAACAATGGTGTGAGAATAGTGTATCTCAACGTAGAAAAAGATCACCTATTTATACTAGAGGAAAGGAGAAAAGGAAATAAATGTAATTAATTTTTCGATTAATTTCACACATAGCACTGAACTTTGTCTAACTTCAAAATAACTATTAAATGTTTTTTACCATAAAACCACTTAAAGTCTTTGTTCTTAATACAAAAATCATTTCGGCCGCCTGAAGCACAATAAGCAACTGTTTTCTCACTCTAAACACCACATTTTAGGCAAAGTTCTTCCCACAAATATCATTCAAATGGAGATGATGAAGGCAAAGTTTATTACCTAGAATTCAATGAAGACAAGCATATAGATAACCCTGTTTTAGTGCATGAGATGAAGTTTGGGGATCTAAAGCAGTTCAAACAAGCTTGTAGAAATTGAGGCATCAAAAATAGGTTTCAACTCCATTTCCCCACCAATGATAAGTTGCGGGTTATGTGCAGATGCAAGTATGAGGGTTGTCCATTTAGGCTTTTTACAAGATAAGTAGAGACAACCCAAGTCTTTGTCTAAAGTGAGAAAGTCGAATGCTTATTGTGTTTCAAGTGGCTAGAATGATTTTTCTGGAAGTACAAAGACTCTAGTGATTTTTGTGGTACAAAATATTTAATAGTTATTTTAGAGTAAGTTAGACAAAGTTCAATGACTGTGAGTGAACTTAACCCTTAATTTCTTCATTATTGCTGCCCATAAAGACTTTGTAATGTCCACATAATAACCATAATTGTGAATAAATCTTCATTATTGCTACAAATTAAGCCTTTGTAACATCCATATTATAACTATTAATAACTATATTCATTTCTGTAACCTTTATACAGAAGAAGCTTAAAAGACAAAATTCCGAAAAAAAGACATGTATTGCGTGAGATAGTATCATGCGCATGACATCTCGCATACCCTCATGTCACTCTTTTTCTCCTTTGCATGGAGCTTCAATTTTTATTCACACATTCACCATTTTGACCATATAAATATCCTAATTCATACTTCTCATATTAAGAAATATATATCCGGGTCATTGTCCTAAAATTGAGTTGCGGGATCCACATAAATTTCCCTCTCAAAATGTTATATTAATCACAATTTTCTAACAATCCTTCATATGAATAATTTTGGGCAAAATGTAAGATGAACAAAGCTTACTATGTAATAGAGTTTAGTAATTGAAAGCTACATAGGATAGATAAGTATTACTCTTTGAACATTTCCCCATAAAAGTATATTTAATTTACCCAATATCCAGTTGATATGATGTTATTGAACTATTCAACTACTAAGTAAATATGATATACTACACACAGGAATCTCTCTTGAAACAGTTCAATTCTCATTATTATGTTCATTTTGGCCATGAACATTTGTCTAGTTCTGCGAGAGTTTAAGAGAATTGAAATTCATACATTCTCTATTGAAGCAGCATCACTTCACTCTTATATATGTGATACTTTACTCATAAGTATCATTAAAAGCATAACTTAAATTTTTAGTTTTTTCCTACAGTGATCTCATCATGTCTTTACAATTAGGTTGTCTCATTAAAGCTATATCTTGAGATCTACAGTTAACTAGGTTTATCAACTTTCTACAATCTTACAGGTTGAAGTTCCATTCTTTTCGATGACTTATTAACTTGTTCTTTGTTTAACCATTTGATTAATGGATCAACAATGTTATCATTTGATTTCACATAATCAACAATAATAACCCCTTTTGAAAGCAATTGTTTAATGGTATTATGTTTATAACGAATATATTTAGACTTACCATTATATTATTTTGTGCCTTTCAAATTGCATATTGAATATTACAATGTATGCAAATTGATGACATAAGACTTTCCTTGTACCATCCATTTACCCTACATTTGATTAGTAAGGTAAATGGACGTTACCTGTTCATCTGTCTTAAACAATCTGCTATATTAAAATACTTATTATTATTATTATTATTATTATTATTATTATTATTATATACCTATAACCATTTAATTGATTAATAAATGCATACTATAAAAAAATAATATTTTATATCTTGATATGAAATATATATTTTTACACTAGAATTTCTATTTATTATTATACTTAAATGTCCCACTACATACACTATATGAGAAAATCTTGATAACATATTACAATACTTTTTCAAAATATACCAAAATAAATTTGGAGTTTTAAGCTGTTGTTTGTCTGGATTTCCTTTTTCTTCTGTCAATTAGTATAATGTTCTAGACCTTTTATTCATGTGCGAGAAAAATTTACCTGCGCTAAGCTAATAGCTTAGTGGTGCTTCATAGGGTAAAAATTATACATACGATACATTCATAAAATTTATATATGTCACAACATAATACAAATATTATGAACAATATTTCACTTATATTCACAAATTAAATATGTCATGTAATTTAATTTGTAAAAATGCGATATAATTCTTTCATTGTCTTTATTTATACCATTTTTTATTATTATTTTTAGTCAAACTCCTAACACCTGTATTTGAACTTATTAGTAGGAATATATGGATTTGTCATTTCCGGCCTTTTTATAATATTGTCATTCATGGCACTTATATTTATTGCTATTACCAGCTTTCTTTTTCAATATTGTCATTTTCAGCTTTTATTATTTTATAGCACTCATTTCTTTTTCTCTTTATTGGCATGCCAACCTATTCTCTATTCTAGTTCAAGTCTATGTATGTTCGGGCTTTGACATAATTATTATTATTACCGGATTATTAACATTATATGTACACTTATGAATATGAGATGCTCATATGAACAATTTAATATCAAATAACCAATAATTATTACATGTTAAAAAAAAAAGAATACCACAAAATAAACTTTTTCATGCATGGCAGATTTAGGCTCTGGGTTTGTGACCCAATTTTAGCCAATTTCTACTTAGAATTTGACTTTGTAACCTTCTCGAATTTTATGTCTTATTGTCTTAGCTTTAAAATTCAATAAAAACATCGCAATTCGAGTTTTCTACTAAAAGTTATGGTCAAAATACCGGGTAGTGTTCTAACACTTTTTACCCAATATTTTCATGGTACTCTTATGTCCGAGCTTTTGTGACCAAATTTTGACCTATATATGAGCTAAATTTCAATTCATGATCTCATAAAATTTTTATCTCTATGTCTTAGCTATCATTTCCAATTGTATTTAGATTAATCCAACTTACACAGACTAAATTATGGTTAATTTAATCAAGTCTGTTACAGTGCAACTGCAATAAGGCACTTGTAGGATTAATTGCAATTCAAATATTTCAATAACCTAATTCATTCATATCATATCCAAAATTTCTATATCATATCCAAAATTTCTATATCACATCACCGTGCATAAAACTCACATTTCACATTAATTTACCATAAAATTATGTTGGTAATTGTTTTTTACACAAGACATTTTTCAAATCACATGCAAGCATACATTTCATGCAAGTTTCACATTTTATAGCATGCACAATTTTTATCTAAGAAGCACTTACTTATACAGCCCTAAATCCTTCTTTTTTCCTTCCTTTTCTTGTCTTGATAGGTAGTCATTCCCTTGCCTTTGTCTACCTTTTGGTGGCTACTTGTTTGACATTAACAAAAAGAAAATAATATGTCACTAAATGACACATTTAACCGTTGTTTATGCATGAACATTAAGTAATGATTATAATGTTCCTCTACCCTTTTCCATAACTGCATTTCTTCCTTTCTTTACCTTATTTAAGTTCATATTACCATAATATCATTCTCTCCATTTAGGACAACCAAAACAGCCTCATTCATTCCAAGTCTTTTTCCATAATATTCAACATCAACTAGTCATATACCCAAACATTAACACTTCTAATCATCTTCCCAAACATATCTCCATCATAGGGCAGCTCCTTCCTCTTCATTTTAGGTTATGTTTTATTTATTTACAAGTCACAAAATCAACCTTTATAATCATATAAACTAAATTCTA
The DNA here is from genome assembly GCA_949630135.1 of Balakata baccata. NCBI lineage: Eukaryota > Viridiplantae > Streptophyta > Magnoliopsida > Malpighiales > Euphorbiaceae > Balakata > Balakata baccata. The sequence continues at coordinate 50,819 of CATIWF010144284.1, forward strand.
ATACAATTCAACTCAATCCTATATTTTTTCTTCTTCCAATACAACATCGACACAACTTCACAATTTCAAGCAAAACACCTTAATCTAACACTTCCAATCATACAATCAACCACAAGGAGTTCAAATACATGTAATAAGGTTGGATTTGAGAGGAATAAACTCACCTTAATAATTTGATATGGTAGCCAAATTCCCCCCACTCTTCTCTTCCTTTTATTTCTTCTTTCCTTCCTTCTTTCCTTCCTCACTTATAGTAGAATCTTCTTAATTCTTGATTTTTCTCCTTTTAAACTCTTTTTTTCCCACTCATTTAGAAACTTAAATGACACAAAAATGGAGGGTTAGGGGAGGGTACAGTCGGCTATAGAGAGGGGAGAATGATGATGGTGGGTTTGGTTGGATAAGTGAAAAATATACCACAAATTTTGACTTTTATACTTAGGTTTATGCATATGGGTCCCACTAATTATATTAATCTTTATTCCTATTGGTCCATTAGATTAATTAATCATAATTATATTTTAATTATGGAAAATTCTAATTCCACCACACAATTTTTTAATTCTCACACATTTTACTTAAACAATTTCCAATAATATCGATTTTGTCCATAAAAAAAAAAAATTTTTTCAGTTCTTCCACCAAACTTTTTAATTCTCATGTACTAATATACCTACTTATATTTTCTTATTATTTATGATTTTCTATGTGTCCAAATTTAGACTCCGATTAAACCAGCGCACCTGATTACGGCTACACGCGAATGGGGCTTAAATCATTGGATGTTACATTCCTATTTCGAAATATCTTCTAAAAAATGGCATAATCATTTAGCTTTCTCAATACATTTATCTAATGCATTAAATTCATATTCCATTGTGGATCTAACTATAACTATTTGTTTAGAAGATTTCTAAACCATAGTTGCACCTACCTTAGAATTTCTTTTTACAAACTCCACCTTTAAATCCTATCTTGGACTCTTAGTTTTCTTTTTCCTCAAACTTTGTCCATGTTCGACAATGTTTGCATTTGTCTTGAAAGGATTAAACCCTTTCTTTTTCAAAGCTTCTGTTGTTTTCCTCAATTTGAAGTTTAACAATTAGCTCTTCAATGCTCATTTCCTTTCACTTATGCTTAAGGTAATTTTTGAAATTCTTCAACTAGAGGGTAATTTTTCAATTATGGCAGCCATTTGGAAAGTTTCACTCAAGATCATCCCTTCAGTATGAATATCATGAATAATGACCTGCACTTGACTCACCACAATTTTGGTTTTGGAATCTACCATTTTATAGTCTAGGAAAAATCTCACTATAAACTTTTTGGCACCAGCATTCTCATATTCATATTTCCGGTCCAAAAATTTTCATAACTGTTTGGCAGTCTTAATTCCACTATGCACATTGTATAGTGAATCATGTAGCTCATTCATGATATAATTCCTACACAAGAAATCATAATGATGCCAACTATCATAGATCATCCTCACTTGGATATCCTGCTCATCCTCCTTAAGAGTAGGAGCATCCTCAGTCAATAATCGTGTCAGGTTTAAGGTAGTTAGATAAAATAGCATCTTCTACTACCACATATTAAAATTCAAACCATTGAATTTTTCTGGTTTCTCTCTATGATTCACAGGTATCATCACAAGCACAACAAGAGAGACAACTCGAGCAGCAGAAGCCAATGACCCTTAGACACCATTGATAGCAACTACCGTGTCCTTCAACTCACTGAAAAAAGCAAAAAGAAATATTAAATTTCAAAAAATTTAAAAATTCCAAATACTAAAATTAACAAATAGAATTTGTTGCAAGATTGTTTGGAAAGTGGCATTATGTTAATCCAGTATTTGAACAAAATCACACAAGAAATCACAATGAATGATTTGAGACTTGTGTTCCACACAATGTCCGTAAGACAATTTTGCTTCCTACCACTGATCTTTAGGTTCACCGACGTTTGTCTTCCAGAATATAACATATTACTAGCAGAGGTTGAATACCACAACTATTGTCCACAGCAAATTGAACATGTCTCACTCTATCACATGAAGAAATGAGGAGGAAGAGTATACTCAATAACAACGGTGTGAGAATAGTATATCTCAACATAGAAAAGGATCACATATTTATACTAGAGAGAACGAGAGAAAGAAATAAATGTTATTAATTTTTTTCATTATGGCTGCCCATAAAGACTTTGTAATGTCCACATAATGACCATAATTGAGAATAAATCTTCATTAATGCTACAAATTAAGCTTTTGTAACATCCACAATATGACTATTAATAACCATATTCATTTACGTAACTTTTGTACAGAAGAAGCTCAAAAAACAAAATTTCGGAAAAAAACACATATTGCACGTGAGATATAGTGTCACAAGCATGACAGCTTGCACACCTCATATCATTCTCTTTCTTCTTAGCAAGAAACTCACTTTGAGTTTCAATTTTTATTTCAATAATCACCATTTTGAACATATAAATATTCTAATTCATAGTTTTCATATTTAGGAACACATACAATTCATCCTCCCAAAACCGAGTTGTAGAATCCACCTAAATTTCCCTCTCTAAATGGTATATTAATCACAATTTTCCAACATGTAATTTGAAAGAGTTATTGGCTATGGAGGATGCAATGGTGCTAAAGGGAAGTTTGAGGATGCAATTTACGCTTTTTTTCTTGCAGCAGATGATAGGGGTTGCATGGAAGCCTGACTATATTGATGAAGGGGGCTGAGTTAAATTAGACATCACTCAATAGCACAAGTATATTTTTTGGCCTTTCAAGAACTCTGCTGATAAACAAGGGATATATTTCTAGAAACAATAACAAATCAACAGGACTTTTTTTTAGGCAGAATCAGGGGGAACATGGAACAGAAATACAGCGCATCATACACAAAAATTGTCTTAGACAAAAACTAACCAATAACTAACCAATACTTAAATTAGAGTAGCATTTAACGAGACAACCTTTGACTCGAAAAATACATATATCTGTTTTTTCTTTTGGCAAAATGAAAAATGCATATATTTGCTTATGCAGATTTCTCTGCTTCTGCAGCTGCCTCCTCTTCTTGCAATTTCTTCAGTGATGGAGGTGGCTTTACAACAATGCTTTTCTTCCATTGCCGGTCGAACTTTCTAGACAATCTCTTGTTAATTCCCTCCTCAATCTCTCTTTCCCGTTTAACAGTAAGCATACGTGCAATCTGTAAAAAATAAATACCCTATTCAGTATGATTCTAAAACCAGCCACTACAGTACAAGGTTAGGTGAAGCATCCTTAACAGCTTAGACTGAACATGTGATTATGAATTTTGATACTAATAAACTTTGATATAAAATTTAGTATTAATGCAGAACTGAAAATAGGCATGGCCATGGATATGTTTCTGCCCAGAACCAAACAGACCAGTCAAAACTTGGAACTGGGGAGGACTTGTTTGCTTAGGTTGAGTTTTAGATACTAGTTTTAAAATATTAAGCAGTCAGCTTATTCATTTCTTTTAGGTGTTGGAAGTTTTTCATAGGATAGTATAAATATGAAGTTCAATATAAAGAAAAAAAAAATTACATTTCCATTTTTTATTATTTTTTTAATATATTGGATAATGAAATTTTAGCTATTAATTTTTTATTCAAATTAATGGTTGAAATTATACCAAAAAAAAAAAGATAAAAAAAGGATAAAATTCATATATTCGAACCTGAAATTTTCTCAATCCTTAAAGCATACAAATATGACAACATTTACAAAATATATGATATTATATCATTGTTCAAAAATAAAACATCCTTAAATAAGAACGATATTTACATTAACAATATTGTTTAATATCTTTCATAATCTATTATATAAATTTAACAGTATGTCCTCAAAATTTTTATTTTCTTTTCCATTTATTTACTTAATAAAAAACAAAGATTTAAAAAAGAAGAAGATTATGGGTCAAACCACAGTTACAGTGGTTCAGGAACCAGAACCGGAACTGGCTGAACCCAGTTCAATTCTAACTCCAGTTTTCACACAACCAAATCCACTGTTTCCTCAATAGGAACCATGGCCACCCCCAACTAACAAGCAAACTAGAAAAAAATAAAATAAAATAAAAACAACAACAACAATAATAGGATGAGGGAACCATACATGCAGACAAAGTAGCAAGCCTCTAGTTTCCATGTGTTACCAGGAAAGAAGGCAACAAAAACAATATAGCTGCTAGCGTGAAACTTTATGTATGATCCTAAGTACCAACAAGATTTCAACATTTTGCACTTGTTGTATTAAGTCATATTGTGATACATTTTCAAACATGCAATAAAGTACTTATTGCTTTTGGTTTGCTTCAAAGTATATCCGCATTTGCATCTTTGGCATGATCACATCAGGAGCTTCATAATGTCTTATCAACTTATAACTACTGGCTACAGCCTCTTGATTCCAACCTATGTTAAATGACTTGTGAAACAGTCCCTGTTTCAGGCAAATTCCCTAGGTAAACTTGTTAATATACAGAAGCTTATTTCTTATTTAATCAAGCAACCGGCCTCATTCATGTTTAGAATTTGATAAAGGTAGTTCAAATAAAAAGCAAAACATGACAGAGAGTCCATCAGTCCAACACTGCACCATTAAATTCACCCATCACTATGCTCTAGACAATGAAATTATGTATTACATCAGTAAAATTTGAAAAGGAAAGGAAAAAAAAGTAAGGGGAAATGAAAAGAAAGAAAGAAAACAACATAGACTGCTATTACCCTAGGGCCCAAGATACAGACATTAAGAACACTCTATGAGACTTGAAACAGAAATTTGATCTTTAAGAGTAACTGAAATTGATACCCAAAGGAATCCACAAATTTTAGTCTCAATCATCAGCAAAATATGCAACAAGTTACAAACAACAGAAGACCTAGAGATTCATACTCTCTGGTCCCACTCATTGCCTATATTGTTAAATATTACCAAGATAAATTCTGCATGGATGCACAGGGTTACCAACAAGATTACCAACAGAATCATCATGACAGAGAAGTAAGACAGTTCATCAAGGGCACATCTAATCTAAACTTTGTTCAGTGTGGCAATTGTCCCCAAGTTCATATAAACTAAAAGATGGTTTAAAATATAGTTTAAAATTTATTATATTCGCCCACCAATTTGTAAATTTTGTGTAATTTTGGTTCGAACTAGTATTTAACAAAAGCAAGCTTATTTGTCCCTCTCTCTCTCCCTAATTTTCACCAAACCCACTAATTCTGCAGACCCTAAAACATCAGAAAACAAAACAGAGGCAAAATCATCTTTGATGGCAATTCCAGCTGTAAATCTGGACCATTAATTCTGTCATGACTATTTAGAAATCCAACCACATTAAATCTTCCACCAAAAACTCAAGGTATCTACTTACGTTCCTTCAAGCAATGGGGGATGAGCATCAACGGGAAACCAAAAGCCATCTTCCACCAACAAGCAATCGGGTAATCTTCCATTCAAAAATTGCAACAATTGTTCACAGTAATAGCAATCCACATATATTAAACTATCAAAAAAGATAACACTGAAACAATTTTTCCTTGCAATGCAGTTAGCCTATCCCTTTTACACTTACAAATCAGGCCCGAGAATTGTCATTTCCTTATGCATCTTTCTCAAATACCAATCTTGCTATAAACCTAAATCCTTTGAGCCTTATGATAAAGCTCAAATTCCAATTAGGATTTCTTAATAAACTTTAACAACCAAGAAACGAAAACACAAAAGTCGAGAAAGGAAAAACGTACCCTTTTGCGCATACGGCCAAACTCGCTGGACTTGAACTCGTTGCGAACTGATTTCTGAAGGCGAAGCATAAAGAGCTCGCCTTTAAGTTCTACCACCTCTTCATTAATTTGCTCGGTGGTAAGGCCCCTAATTTCATTCATTTCTTCTTCTCTCTTAGCCATCATTACTACCGACGAATGTGAATTTGCAGAAGATGACCATGTCGTTTTCAGAGATACATGTATAGGAACAGGACATGCATGGCGGATTTGAATGCCAGTGAAGCTGGATTTGGGGATTGAAGATAAAGGCTTTGGGGGCAAAATTGCTGTGGAAAGGCTCAACATCTCTGTTTTCAGTTTTTGAATTGCTCAGTTTCTTTCAGCGTCAATGCATAGCCTAAAGTAGATAAGGCCACTCTATTTCCTCTCTCCTCTCAAGCCATCTTTGTCTGCGATTTTACTTTGGGAATTTAAAATTCTAAATTTAAACTTCAACCGCTTACCTATATAAAAATACATTTTCAACCCCCATATTTCTCCTCCTTTTCCTTTCGAGTATTTCTTGCGTAGAATTAGCCTATCCAAATTTAAATCTAATTATATATATTTTTACTTAAATTCGTTTTAAATTCATTCAAAATTATAATATTAATATATATAAACGTACCATATTCAATTAATATTATCCAATTAATATTTAAATCTGTTTAATTATCTATTTATTATTTAAAAAACTTAAAATAAAATGAAATTCAACTAAATAGTTAAAACTATAAAAACAATCTATTATAAAATTGTTATAAAATAAAATAAAATATAAAATCTAATTCAATACATTCAAATAAAAAATAATTTATCAAATTGTATAAAAATAATAAAATTAAATATTGTTTGTTATAATAAAAAAATTATATTTCAATCTCACTCCAATTATAATTATAATTTATTAACATTTAAAAACATATAAAAAATAATTAATTATATTATTACATTTAATAAACTATAATAGAATAAATTACATTTTATATTTATATATATATATATATAATGTGCACTCAACGATTTCTACTTGTATCCTATTTAAATTTATAATGAGTTAAATATTATTATCCAAATTCATTCTAAAATATTAATAAAATTATTTATTAGAGTTTAAATGAGTATAAACTGATTCAAGTATCCAAAAAAATTTGTATATGTTACCATATATATGTAGACTAGGGTCACTCAGCCATGGTCAGGTTCGGTAAATTCGGATCCGATCCAATAAGTCCAAATATTTTGTCTGGATAATTTTAAAAAATTATAACCTTTGATGTATTTTTTAGAATAAATTCTGAAAATTTTAATATCGACCAATAGAAATAAATTTTTCAAAACAGGCAGGGCACTTTCTACTATTTGTTAAATATCGCCTAAAACAATTATTTATAAAGCTGAAAATTTAAATTTACTGAAATGATGTTGATTTATGACACTTAGTGGGTCCCAAATTAGTTATAATTATTTTCCTTTTAAATCTGATCGATTTTTTTTTCCCAGTACATTTAAGCCTCTAGCTAAGCAAAACAACAACAATGACATAAATTAGGAAATATTTTAATACATTCAAAACTCCTGCCTTTCCAATGATTTTCCTAAGCAACATTTGCCTAATAGTAGAGAGGTGCGCTATCAAATTTTTATAAAATTTATGTTTGCTTGCCAAAATTAAAATTTCAGAAGTTTTCAGTAATTTGTTCCTATTTATTTAAGATTTTAATTACATCTATCCATTAGTTTTGTTGTCTAAATTTTATGTTTGTAACAAATTTTATCCTCCAAATTCATCACTATTTATTTGTGATTTAAAAATATTTATTGTTAACTATATTTCTTATAATTTTATTTTAATTTAACTTATTATATTTTTATTAATATATTTTAATATTATCATTAGTTACAATTTATAAATTATAATTAAAATGAATTCATTATAATAATAAATACTAGTTTATTATATTTAGAATTTGATTAAAGATTGATCATTCCACAATTTCATCATGTTGGTAATAATTTATTAGTACAAGCATTATTATTAGACCAAATAACTGTTTTAAAGTTCCACAATTAATATTTTATAAAATTAAATATATCAATTTATAATAATTATAAATTATAATTTATAAAATATAAATTTATGATAATAAATTCCTCTCGTACTCTTAGAGGTTAAATTAAAAAATATATTAAATTTGAAATTTTCTATAAAATTATCTCTTTTTT
>CATIWF010144314.1:0-85140 GCA_949630135.1 Balakata baccata
TAGAGGAAACCCACGCCTCAACTCTCTCTCTCTCTTCTTCACCAACTCAATCTTGCTTCTACAAGTCTAAAGATAATATGATTCCGCTGGTGGCCTAAGATGGTCACTCTGCTTTTTTATCTCCTAAATTGTCCTCCGTCACATACCCATCTCTCGCCAATGCGAATACCCTATTCTTTAAATCGGCCTATAATGGGCAGGTGATAGTGGACGATAACGAGCCTGAAGAAAGGCTGCTGAATAGGTTTAGGAGAGGTCATGAAGGCTGGCGTCATTCAAGAGTGTAAGAGGACGAGATTCTTTGAGAACAAGTAGGATGAGAAGAAAGGCAAGTTCAATGAGGTTGCTATGCGTAATCGATAAAAGTCTGCCCTTTTTTTTTTACTTTCTTGCTTGTTTGCCTGCTTAGAAAAATTTAGAAACAATTATGAGGAAAGTAATGTTTTTTATAACTCGTGTTTATCCCTTTGTTAAGTAAAATGGTGTCGTTTTAGTGTTTGTGGGGGAGAAGTTCTTTGAATGACTCTAATATTTATCTTACCGGCATTTTCCACATCAGCTTTTTATTTTTTTTTTAAATATTTTTATGCTATATAGAATTGGGGTGAAATTTGTTACTAAATTCAAATTTTATATAATTAAATTTAAATTTTTTAAAATTAAATATAAATGTAATAAAGTATAAAATTTATATATTTTTTTATATAATTTAGCCTAATTAAAATACGTTAAATACAATTAAAAAATAAAATATTGAATTATTTTTGGTTAATTTTCAAGGTGGAAAGAGATTGATGTGTCAGTCAGCCTGGCCATCGACAGTCCACCAGGTGTAAAGTGGCATGTTAAATCCGTCAACTGCTGCAACTACACTTGTATAGTATGCATATATATTCACAAAGCTGTTTCCCGTACGCATTCTGATTGCTGACGATAATGGAGAAGTGCAGAGCAATTCATCGCCTCTTGACTCACTCCTCCAAATCTCTCTCTCATCACAGATTGAGTATCCCCCATTCCACTCCCTGCTTTGCTTCAGGTTAGAATCAGTTCATCAATCATCATTAATTTGCTCTTTTCAATGTTGATTTCGATAATTTGAAATTGAACCTCATCACGACCACCAATTCTCGAAGAGAAACAGGCCAAGGTTAGTTATTTATTTTTTTATTCAAACAGGCTTTAAGCATCGTTTTAATGGAAATGGTGAACACTACCTGCCGTTTTTTCAACGCCAGAAGCGAGAGTTGCAGACGCTTAGTCCTTTCTCTGGGGATTGCGGACAGATTCTCCTTCAAAGGGTGTGTCCAGTTCAGTATCGAACATTTGGCTCCGTGGCTACAACAATTCAGAGAAATCCGTCGTTTGCGTTATTGAATTCTGATGATATAGCCTATTTTAAGGAGATTTTAGGCGAGAAAAATGTTGTTCAGGATGAAGATAGGTTGGAGTCTGTAAATACTGATTGGATGCATAAATACAAAGGTTCCAGTAGGTTACTCCTCTTACCTATAAGCACTGAGGAGGTTCGTTTCTTCCTTTTCTGGGATTTCTGGATTGTATATTGGTTGATGATTTACTTGTTTATGTATGTGGAGTTCATGACCTTTTCAGCATTTATTATTAAAAATTGTTTCAATACGTGCTTCTGATTTTTTTTCCCTTGTTTAAATAAGAATATACTTTATAGACTTTTGGTAATGTTTGTTCATATAGTAGTTTTACATAGGTGCGGTTAGAGAAATAAGGCTTAATAGAACCGAAATCAGTAATACACAAAAACTGGATTACCCTGAATTAGGTAAATCTATCATCGGACTACTTTTTCATTTTTTTATTCAACAAGAAGCCAAAAAGCCCAAAGAGGAAAAAATGTGAAAATTTTCATCAGTATTCAAACTATCTGCATGATTTATTAGATTAATAGCATACTGACTACTTCTGTCTGTAACGTGTATTCCATAACATTCATAATATTGCTTCATTATTAATTAATTATTTATTTTCCTTGTGCATCAGAAATATTTTAGTTTTGTTAAATAAATGGGTGGACTTAAGTTATGCTGTGATGTTAACCCAAGTTTTCTGCATTTAAAGGATTATAGGATCTCCAAAAGATTGTAAAATACCTATAAAAGTTATCAAATCTCTTATGTATTACCATATTAGTTTTTAACTGGGATACTTTAAATATGAATGTTCATCTATTATAATCTGTATTTTTTTCCCTGTTTAGTGGAAAAGTTTTTCAATTTGGCCATATATATGGGCTGAACTTTAGTTATTCTACATTGTGAATTCATATTCTTAAGTATTCCTCTTCCACTGAAAAAATTTCCTATATCTGCTGCTTCAACTCTGTATTAAAAAATATTTTTGTGCTCCCTATGTTTGCAGGTTTCTCAGATTCTTAAATATTGTAATTCCAGGCACTTGGCTGTTGTTCCCCAAGGTGGAAATACTGGTCTTGTAGGTGGAAGTGTGCCGGTTTTTGATGAGGTGATGCCACTATGCTACTTATGATCATAAATGTTCTTTGACTTTCATTTTAGCTGATAAAACATGTAATATAGCGGCACTATTTTGCCTGTAACATGTTTATGACATGTATTATGTGAAATATCCTTTAACATTTGATCATTTTGGTATTATTCTTATCTCAGCGTCGAAAGAAATATTGGTTTATAGTTTCTGCTTATAGTACTATTATGGAAATAGATTTTGAAAATCAATTAAACTCAATGCTGATCAGTAAAAAGATAACAATGAACTCAGATGTTGTGCAAACTTTTTTCACATAATTCAGTGGAAAAATAAAATAGACTAGGGGTAGGAGGGTCGTCCTAACAGAATGCAGCTAGAAATTTAAGCAATATAAAATGGGAATCACTTTGTTTTGTTGGAACTGAGAAACTGGAATCATGGATACTTATACTAAGAGGATATTTGATTTCTCTTAATGATGGATAATTCTACTAAGAGGATATTTGATTCCTCTTAGGGGATGTTTGGAATTGTTGTTGAGTGTCCCAAGACTTTAAATTTTTTTTATTTTAATTGACTGATTTTTTTTAACTTTTTATAATATGTTTTTTCAAAATTGCTTTTGGAAAAAACATTTATCTACCTGCATCTACCCAAAAGCAGTTTTCAGAACTCAAAAAAGTTAAAAATACAAATTTTTTTCCAAAAAGCGCTTTTTCCAAATGCAATGCAAAATAGGCCCCTACTTTTCCTGTAGATGCTAGCTATGCTTTTAGCAGGTTAGAAGCCAGATGATTGATCATTTAGCTGCCATGAATAAATTGGTCTGATGTCTCAGTAAATTGATGTGAGCTTACGATGAATTTGTGTAAAAAAAAATTGGAGTTAACTTTCTTTATATGCTCTAAACAGTTTGCAGTTTGGAGTTCATCTGAACAGTTCACTCTGGCTCTTTCTAGAGGGCTTTACTAAATAGCGTCATGAATTAAAAAATTTTCTATCCAAATCCAATTATAGAACATTATTGTATTCAACCTTTCTCAATCAGTACAGTCCATTTAGTTGAATGTATGGCGGTTGTCCTACATGGGCATGAAGCACTAAAACATGCATATGCACCTGAGACATAAAAGATGCTCACCTGCATATATAGATGGATGCACACTTTGAGCTTGGGCCCTTGGCAGGTGATGAAGCTGGCTCATATTCAATTTGGATTTGGACTTGAACTTGAAACAGCTCTGTGTAGTATAATCTAGAGAATTCTTGCTGCCTCAAATGATCCACACAGCTGAATATGATCATAGATTGACGTAGATTGAGATATAAGTGTATACTTATGCAGTGGAATCCTACATGGTTGAATATGATAAAAAATTGATGTTGATTTACATGTAGATGCTCATATAAGAGTACTTATGCGACAAAAACCAGGTTTTTCATATAACAATCATAAATTAGAATACCTGGAAAAATTCCATGGTAGTCTCATAATTGAAAAACTAATGTGTGATCTGTTCCACAGGTGATTGTCAGTATGAGTTCAATGAATAACATTGTATCTTTTGACAAGGTAGGTAACTTGTGTCATTATGTTGTTCTTGGTTTTACCCTGTTCCTTTAATATACATCATTTACATATATCATTTTCACATGATATAACATTCATATATACAACTTATTGGATTTCTTCTGATTCTATGTTACTTCAGATGAATTTCTTTTACGCTATTTTTAATGCAACAGTTTGTATTTGATTTAACCTCTTTCTCACAGTTCATTTGTTTTCCTTTTTCTTTAATCTGTTTTAATAATACAATATTAACAATTTCTTTTTTAATGTTAAAATCAATATCACTATGCATCCTAAAGCGATTAATCATGCTAGTTTTCAGGTTAGTGGCATTCTGGTTTGTGAAGCTGGATGCATATTGGAAAATCTGATATCTTTCCTGGATAATCAAGGGTAATTATCCTAAATTTCAGTATTTTTTGCCAACTAAAATCAGCAGTTAATTCCCCGTCAAAACACAATCAAAATATGGTTCAGTTTATCAGCAATCATTAATGATATTATATTTCAGCTGAGAAAATACTGCTTCATTGACAATAATGTGATAGAATTCCAAAATTACTGCAAAATGAAAGTGCATAGGAAACAATTTAATTTAAGCAAAATATGTTGTAGTTTCTTGGTATTGTATGCTTTCTTGTGGCTGTGCATCTTTCTGATGTAATTTGGTCCTAATACTATGTCAAACCGTACTAATGTTCTGTTCTTTCAATTTAAACTGTACCATAAGTAAATTTGACATCTAATTGATGTTTTATTCGAGAAAATTATGTTTCCATTCAGATTCATTATGCCACTGGACTTAGGTGCAAAGGGAAGCTGCCAAATTGGTGGAAATGTTTCAACTAGTGCTGGTGGTCTGCGCCTTGTCCGTTATGGTTCATTACATGGAAATGTACTTGGTGAGAATTGCCATTATCTAATTGATTTTTATATTTTGAAAGTGGGAAGTTTCTTACTTTCAATGTTTCATGGTTACAAAGCAATGTGACATACGATAAAGCATAGTTATGCTAATGTGTCCTGCTACTGAATAAATTTGAAGTTTGGTGGAAATATACAGAACAATGCATATAGGGAACACAATTTGTATCAATTTGGAGCATACTGCATACTTTCTATATATGTCATTTACTTCTTGTATAATGCTTCAGTTGAAGGTGCATTAATATGATTTGTTTGATGGTCATGTACTGAGAGTTGCTTTTAGTTTTAAATCATGCAACTAGCTTTCTTGTAGTTGTGCATATTCTGAACAGTTTTGGCCATATCTTACAGGCGTTGAGGCAGTTCTGGCAAATGGTGACGTGCTTGATATGCTTGGGACTTTACGTAAAGATAACACAGGTTATGATTTAAAGCATTTGTTTATAGGTACGTTTTAATTATAAATACTTGAGTTTGTGCTTATATTTCAGTGTTACACTTACTAGTAAATTCATCAGCAGATGTAAGTGGCTCATATATGTATATTGATATAGGAAGTGAAGGCTCCTTGGGGATTGTAACTAAGGTGTCCATACTTACTCCCCCAAAACTATCTTCAGTGAATATAGCTTTTCTTGCATGCAAAGATTATCTCAGCTGCCAGGTATGATTACATGCTGTATTACTAAAGCTCCTCATCAATATCTTATGCTTTTTGACATGTAATGCTCATTACGACAGACAAACACCCAATTCAATTAGCCTTCTTCCAATCTTGTTGTGATTATTAGTATGGATCCTTTTCCTCTGTTTGTCCACTCAGTTACATTTAATGGAGAATGTTTTTGAGACCATGGCATTCGTCATGCCTGTTTTTTGAGGCCATCGTGTGCATTGTTCTTGTTTAAGAGTTATTTTCTGTTCTGACTGTTGGATTTTTGATAACTTATGTCAAAAGCTTCTTAATTGATCAGTCTCATTGAAACTCTATGTGTAACATTTATGTTCATCTTTACCCCAAAAAAGTGCTTTTCTAATTAGTACCTTTATATCCAAGCAGTTAAAGCTGTTAATATTATTCTCTTTTGCTACAAGCTAAGCATATTAATAACCAACATTAGTTTGTTTATTGTCCTTTATTATGCGTAATTCAAGATCAACTAACAGCTAAAATGGAAATTTTAGACTTTGTGATAGAAGTGGTGATTACAAAGTAAACATACTACACCTTTGTCTCTTAAAAGATGAATTTTAAGGAGTTGATTAATGACCTCGATACATGAAAGGATGAATCCATGGATTTAGGATTTTGACTTGTAAGTTTTACTGGACTGATATGATTTACATAAGGTGCAGACCGATACACTCTTATTTTCTTGCAAGAGCAAGATTTAAATAGAAATTCATTTATAAATATTTTCACAAAAGAGGAATTTATTTTGATAGAGAATAGTTTCCACAACAGAATCTTGTGTTGTGGCTTCATGTTTACATGTTCATTTTTCACACTTGTGAGTAGAACGAACATTTGTTCTTGTCCCCTTATATTTTGTTCTTTTTGGCAGAAACTTCTGTTGGAAGCAAAGAGGAAACTTGGAGAGATTCTATCGGCTTTTGAATTTTTGGATAGCGAGGCAATGGATTTGGTGAGTAAAATTAGTTTTGATCTATTTTCATCAGCTTGATACATCTTTTATGAGCACTAATACGTAATACTTTTGCATAAAAGTGTCAAATTCATATAACCTTCATTGTGACTGTTGGTTGACAGGCTTATAAACTTTTGCTATAGTCATGTTTTTTCAATTGGTTACGGGGATGCATATATATTATCAAATTCAGGCTCATTTTCTTTTGCAACTGTGCTTGTATGGTTCAGTAATATCTAGAAGACTGCAGGTAGTTATGAAAGATGCATTATTATATGCCAAGGAGCATAAATAAAATATTAATTTTACTAGTGCAATACTCGTGTCTGGGCATATTTGTAATATTATAAATTTTTCGACAGATTCTTGGACATCAGACTTTACATTTTACTTGAATATGGTATCATACAAAATTTATTTATCATTTCCATTGTCATATTATGTAATTATTATTTCCATTTCTGACACTTGCAGTGGACTTGACACAATCCTTTTTTCTTATTTTCTTTTATTTTCTGTTGCTTACTCCAACATTCTTTTGACCAATTTTATGTGAAACAACTTTAAGCTTCTGCTTTCTGGGTTTTTGCTTTTTCATCATTTTTCCCAACAAAAAGCTGTGTTGCTGGCACACTTTCAAATTATATGTTCTGTCACTAGAGGATTTTTACTAGGAACAACTGCTTCTTTTTATATATTCCTTTACTTTCATTTGTTGTTGTTGTTGTTTTCAGTTTATTTATTCATAAAATTAAATTTCCTTATTAAAATTATCAAGCCTGAAAAGGATAACCTGAAACAATTTATCCAGGAAAGATAGCTCGCAGAAGTAGATTCAGTTTTAACTTTTGGGTTGAACAAACTCTCCTCTCCTCCTTGTTCTTTTGATACATGTCAATCATCACGAAGAAGAATCATGCTTCCAGTTAATG
This sequence comes from Balakata baccata, assembly GCA_949630135.1. Lineage (NCBI taxonomy): Eukaryota > Viridiplantae > Streptophyta > Magnoliopsida > Malpighiales > Euphorbiaceae > Balakata > Balakata baccata. The sequence goes on from CATIWF010144314.1 coordinate 7,566, forward strand.
CATCATATTGTGGCATGTGTTGGACAGGGTGGTTATGTGTTCCACACTTTATCTGCAAGGGCCCTCCCTAGTAGGTGGTTGAGGATAGATCGGTAGTATTAGGATTTGTTACCATGTTTTGTAAATTTTGTACCTACATAGGCCTAAATAATCAAAATTATTGATTTCTCAACATATCAAAAGATTTTTTTTTCCCACAAGGCTATTCCATTAGTCATGCTTACATACTTGACAGGAATGGAAATTGTGTTAGTATCTCATATTCTGTTTTGTTCTGGGTCCTGCTGATTGTAATTTATCTGGCAGGTTCTAGACCATTTAGAAGGTGTTCGGAATCCATTGCCTCCCTCAATACACAACTTTTATGTTCTGATTGAGACAACAGGCAGTGATGAATCTTATGACAAGTAACCTTCTTGCCTCCACAATTATATTATTACTACAAATTCTTATATGCTATTGAGGTTGAGGTCCATCTTGGCCCCTTCCTCATATTTTTTCATCGATCTCATTTTTCAAGAACTTAATATATTTATATGGGAAGACTGCTAAAAATATTAGACTATTTCATTTAATTTAGCAGTACACTTGCAGCAAATTATATAAAGATGAGTAGTAACTGATTGATTTTTTCTAAAAAGAAATTCTAGTTATTGTACTGGAAAGGCTCCCTATGAATATCAGAAATGTGAGATTTCTCGACCTTGACTATTGTCCCCTCAGCAACATTTCTTAAACAATAGAATTATAAAATTGATATTCTTACGGGAACAGAAGTTAATCTTCTTAACATTTTTTATTGTTGACTTTGTTTGGCACCTGTTTTACATTTCATATATATTTATGCGTATCTGCATCCTTTGCTTGTATTTCTTCCTTTATAACTTGGTCAATATGTTACTGTCATTTTTTTAACTTGCCATGATATCAACTTCCATGTCCATTGTCTAAAAATTGACTATTTTTCTTTCATATAATTGATTGCAGAGAGAAGCTTGAGGCATTTCTACTTCGTTCAATGGAATCTGGTCTAATTTCTGATGGAGTTCTTGCACAAGACATCAACCAAGCATCCTCTTTTTGGCGAATACGTGAGGTTCCCAGTTTTACCTTAATTGCTTTTCCTTGCATCCAGCACTCCTTATTTCTAGATATTGAGCATATGCTTATGTGGGTTTTACTTTTAGATACATGGAGGAGTTATTTATCTTTCATGTGTCACCTTTCATTTCATTGAAAATTTACCCATGTACTTTTTTGATTTCTGCTAGGAACAATAAAGTAAACTATTAAAATAATTTCTCTATGGTAAGCAAAATTTGCATTTAAACTCCATATTTTCCAAAACTGATTTATATGGACTTCAACATTTATATTTCAAAAAACTTAAATCCTGTTAAAATATTGTTCATAAGTGTTTATTTTGAACAACATTTTCCTCCTCAGGGCCTTTGTTTTCTCAAAAATTGTAAAAAAATGTTATCCAAATTTTCCTAAACCAATTAAAGCCGTATTTTTCCTTGCAGATGTATGATGCAAGTGAAAAATACTGTTTTCTGCTTTGTACTTCTTCATCTTTTATTGTTATAGGTGCTGTCTTCAAAGCCCAGCAGCAATATTTCTTTTCCAACTTATTTTATTTCAGATATATTTACACACATGAAATTTTTTTAAATAAAAAGCTAGAATTGATTAAATGCTACTTTTCATATTTTATCTTGTTAATCAACAATTTGCTCTTTAATAAATAAGTTTTACATTATTTTTGAAATTCTATATTAAATAGTTTTATGTAGTTATCGTGATAACGGTCAGATTTAATACTTTTTTAGATAACTTCACTACTATTCATAGTTACACTCAAATAGTTTTTCAATATAATAATACATATTAAAAACTCAATAACGAAATAGATGGAAACTGATTAGATGAACTTTTTTTTTTTTTTTTTTTGGAAAATGTAAAATTGGAAACTTCGAAATGGAGGAGAAAAAAGCAGGGGACTGGTGTATTAAATTGTTCTATTCTTTAAAATGCTAAGGACTATTCAAAATTTCAATGATTCAAATTTTAAATTTTCTGAAATGTAAAGGGGGTTTTTGTAATTCATTGTTCAACTTTTGAACCAGTAAATTTATGTTTTATGGTGCGGAACAGAAGTACCGAGGATGTAAACCGAAAGGATTGGAATGACTAGAGTATTAAATATTAATATCAGAGTTATTATGTGTCATGAGAATATGTTTATATTCTGAATACATATTCTTTTTGTTTTGCTCTTTGTTACCAATAATTATAATTTAGAATTAACGTGATAGCAGAAAATTAATTTCATTAATGTTGCCACTTTATTTGGTCACAGGGCGTACCAGAAGCTTTGATGAGAGCAGGGCCTGTATACAAATATGATCTGTCATTACCCGTTGAACATATGTATAATCTTGTTGAAGAAATGAAGATAAGATTAGGTAAGCAAATATATCATTTATTCATTCTACCAACGAATTTTGAGCCGGTTTTGAACAATAGATCTGGGTGGGTGGTGGTGTGGAAATTGCTGCATGTTCCATCTGATAATTTCAATAAAGTTTCTGAAAATATGAATATATTGAATTTGAAATAGAATCCTGGGCTAGGCTGGGAGCTGTGGTTGTCAGGGGATAGTTGTGGTTGTGGGTATAGAAAAAGATTCTCTTTTGAACCTTTTTTTTTTGGTGCGGAGAAAAACAAAAAAGTTTGAACCTGATGTGTAAAAAAGTATAAAAAAAATGTATTCAGTTATATATCACTTCAAAAAGCCTTATTAAATGCCAGAAAATTTGTCATTGAATGCTGGAAAATAAAGAACACTGTTATATCTTATTAGTATCCTGAATGGACGTCCATTTGCTGAAGCCCACTTTTGTTATGTGTAGAACTATCATATTTCACATGTTTATTTCATGTTTCTCAGCTCAAAAGGCTAAAGTAGTTGGATACGGTCATCTTGGAGACGGAAATTTACATCTAAACATTTCAGCCCCACATTATGATGATATGGTAATTTTCATCATTCCATTTTGCACAGTTACTTGCATGCTCAGAAAGTGTGTTTCTGGACTAATTGTTTAGTACTACTGCAGATTTTAGCACAAATTGAACCTTTTGTCTATGAGTGGACATCTAAACATCGAGGAAGTATAAGTGCAGAGCATGGCCTGGGACTTATGAAAGCCAATAAGATTTTCTACAGCAAGTCACATGAAACAGTATGTATGCTTGAACTGCTAATCATTAGAAATTTGTATACTGAGGTGTGTGTGTGCGCGCGCATGTGTTTTAGCTTTGGTAGATACCTTGCAAAATAATGTCTTATATTACATGTACTTCACTTTGTCAGGTGCAAGTGATGGCTTCCATCAAGAAATTGCTCGACCCCAATGGCATTCTGAATCCATATAAAGTTCTTCCTCACTCAGTTCTTATGAAATGAGGTAATGAACTCCTTGTCTCATTCTGGATATTCGTACTGTTTGCTCCTGACAATGATTTGGAAAGTAATCCAGGGTCGAAAATGTATATGGAATAAGCTGATATGTGATTGTTGACACCTGGATCATGAAAATAGCAGGATTTGTCAAACAATTTACATGCTTAACCGAGGTAAGAACATCTTTCTGACATTCATGAGAAATCTGTGTACTCTTATGCAAGATGCAGATGTGTCATATCATATTGTACTCCTACTAGACAGTCAATTTCACACCATAAAAAAAAAAAAAAAAAAGCATTCAGAATATTAATATCTCATTCATTGTGTTTAAAAAAGGGATCTATTAAATTATGCTTAAACATAGTTATGTATAATGTAATTGTGAATAGTAATATTTGTGTCAACATTAATACACATTATAATTTTTATATAATGGATAATTAGAAAGCGAAAGGAATTATAATTTGTGGAATTTGTATCCACAAGTCAACGAAGTGGTGGGTCGCTCTTTATTCCTAGAATTTGGGCTAACATATGGAAAAGGTTTTTTTTAAAGGGTCGTGGAATGAGTCTATTAGTTGATAATAGTTTTCAATTTAATAAGGTGTGAATAAATTGTTACGAAACTCCTTTAATTTAGTTTGAAGTCTTGAGTTCGAGTCCTATATATACAACTATTTTAAATATTTTGGAGAAAATACTTTGTTCTCTAAATTAGTTGGTCTAATTCTGAACATATACAAAAATAATAGGGGTTACCAAAGCTTTAGTTTATAAGAAATTTCTAGGTAGATTATGTCTATCATGTCATTTATAAATTAAATCAATCATTTATTAATATGTATTTAATTATTTTATTTTTATTGGTTGAAGTAAATATAATATACATATATGTTATTTAATTATTGAATTAGTTTATGAATGACATAGTAGGTATAATTTACCTAAAAATTTCTCTTAGTTGATTACCAACAAATGCCCCATTACCTCCGAGAATAGATTTCCCTTTGAATAGACAAATTGAGAGAGAACATTTCCACTAATCAAGGCTGGAATATGCTAATCCTCAACTTGGGCAAGAAGTCAAAAGGAGTAGGCATATCCCTCATTTTAAATATTACTTAAATAAAACTTTTTGATCAACAATGCTTTGGCAAGTACTTCCCTTTTCCTTAAGATTATATTTGGGTGGAGAGATTTTAAATAATGGATTTTAAATAATTCATGAATTTATATTAAATTCATTATTTGATTATTTAAAAAATGTTAAAATTTATGTATTTTAGAAAATTTTTCATTTGATTTTCTAGCTTTTAAGCAAAAAAGTGCAAAATCTATGAGTTTTGATCAATAAGAGATTGTTGCTAAATTTTTTTAATAAAAAATTATTTCTAATAAATTAATAATATTCAAAAACTATCTTTAAATCTAAAAAACTAAAAATTATTTTTCTTTTAATTTCAACTAATTGCTTTAGTTTTATTATTATTATTATTATTATGAGTAAGAAAATCTAAAATTCATAAGTTTTGAATAATGAAAGATGTCGAATTTTTTATTCAAAAATTGTTTCTAGTAAATTAATAATATTTAAAAACTATCTTTAATCCTACAAAAATAAAAATCATTTTTCTTTTAATTTCAACTAATTGCTTTAGTTTTATTTTTATTATTATTATTATTATTATGGGTAGGAAAATGCAAAATTCATGAGTTTTGATCAATGAGATTGTTGTCAAATTTTTTTATTCAAAAATTATTTCTAGTAAATTAATAATATTCAAAAACTATCCTTAACCCTAAAAAAATAAAAATCATTTTTCTTTTAATTTCAACTAATTGTTTTAGCTGTATTATTATTATTATTATTATTATTATAGTGTTAATATATATTAAATAATTAATAATAAGCATTATAACATATAATAATTTAATTCTTTTTTTCAATTTTTAAGTATATAATAAAATTGATTGTATATGTTTAATTGATAATAAATTATCAATATTTAGTAAAGGATAAAATTAGAAATTAATTATTAAATCAATAAATTATTGTCATTTGAACGAATTATAAATATAAAGATAATTATATCATAAATTAATAGATTATAGTTAAGCCAAATTTAAAAACCTTTAATCTAACAAGTCCTTAATTAAGTGCTTTGTTGACATTGGGTAAGCAAGGAATTGTTTATTTTAGACTTTTAGTATAACCCTTTCACTAATCAATTATGATCTGTCAAATCATGCTTAAACATATTCTAATATAATGTGATTGAGTATGCAGCAACATGTGTTTTATATATATATATTCTCAGCAATTTTATCTTCTGTTCCTATTAATTTTTCTTATATTAAAAAGGAAATTTTAACATCTAAGAAGGAATATAGGATAATAAAAGTTTTTCTCTTTTTTCATTTTATCAAAGATTTCAAGTTGGAGCTATATAATAATTTCTCTATTTTATCCCAACAATATAAGAGACATCCTTCTCACTTCTCACTTAATTTTGTTCCCAAAAACTCACCAATCCTCCTCATCATCTCTAATGTAGTAAAATTTGATGGATCTTTTAAATTAAAAAAAAAAAAAACCTTTAAATGACAAACCTTGGAGAATTAATATTGTAATGACAAATGTTATTGTTTAGTATGTCAATGCGATTCCCTATGATGTGGATAAAATTTGTATGTTGGGGAAGAACCAAAAGAAAAAAAGCATCGAATCTCTCTCATGGTGGCATTGAGATCAGTGAAGTGCTCGTCCGCAGCCCCTGCTAGGTGGGTAGGGCAAGTTGAAATATGTGCTTCATCCACTTCAGATATTTAATTATGCTTATAGGAAAAATTATCACAAAAAAAATATAATTATCAGACTTTTTTTTTTGGCTAAAGATCTACATAGAACATGTTATTTTTTCAATTTTGACGTAACGTAAATAAACTCGAATTTTAAGTTTGGTATAATTAGGTCCTTTAAATAAGAGCTGTGAATTAATTTGGTCCTATGAAGAGTAACATATAATATAATTTAATGACTAATTTATATTGAATTTAAAATTTAAATGCTTATTTACACAGAATTAAAATTAATAGAGTGATTTATTCTATAAAATAGAATTTAGAAGCTAATTTGCACATTGGTATTTTTTTACGAGTCGGAATTTATCCTCTTTCTTTAATTTTGTTTTTTGAAATAAAATGAATTTCATTCAAGTCAATGATAATGATAAGAAAGACCAACTTAAATTATCGAATCTATATTGTAGAATTAGAGCTTCAAGCTAATATCAAATTGGATTAGTTTAATTAATATTTTTACTATTTTGATTTTTTATTTGTTGGGATTGGCACTAAAATGAATGACGTGGAAAAGCTTATAGAAATATATGATGTATTATGTTGACTGTATTTTCTATCTATCATATTATCTTACTGGTACATAAATATAAATTCAAAATTTAAATTGTAACATTTTAAAAAAAAATCGGTATCAATTTGTATCAAATTAAAAGTTTAGTATCAATTTACAGAAATTCTTTTATGCAGATTAACTGTAGAATTAATTATTTTCAACTTTTGTTTTCAAACTATAACTTATAAGAAAAAGAATGTATTAATCCTGAAATTAGAGCAATCAGAAAAGTTAAGAGCCTGTTTTGTAAATTAAAACTTATTTGAAGGACCGTTAAAAATTAATGTCTAAAGCCTTAGGACCAGTTTGGACTTACCCTAAAATGATAATTTGTTCCAATAGAAAATCACCCTTTATTCTTTTATATACTTTTTTGTTTTCTTCTAATTTTTTCCATTGCAAAAAGAGTTTTTATTTTTGTTAATATTTCAGCTCTCATACTTTCTATGATAAACTTACATTGTTAATTTAATAAAATAAATTGTTACCAGAATGTTCTGCATTCACCCCCAACATCAAGTAGTCAAAAAGGGTCTCAGATGTGTATACTTTATAAGTTCAAATGTGCAATTGATATTTCTTCACGGGTTTGGAGCTCATATGTATATTTATAGAAAAATTAGTATTTACTCCTATAATTTGACATAATATACTAATAATTTTTTTGAGATGTAAAAATTATACGACTTGTTTCCCATAATTTGACATAATATATTAATACCCATCGAAATTTGAAAATTATATTATTTATTCCATGTAATTTGATATAATATACTAATAAGAAAAAAATATTATTTTTTGCTAAATGAATGCTAATATAATAAATCAAACTTATAGGGAGTAGTGCAATATATTAAAACTAGTATATTATGTTAAAATATAAGGGACAGGGGCAAATAGTATAATTTCTAAATTTTATGAGGTACTAGTGTATTATATCATACTACAATGGAACAAATCGTATAATTTTTTGAAAATTGTATCTTTGAGATTTGTCTCCTTTATTTTATTATATATTTTACTAATATGTAATTTTGTTAGTTTTTCTGTTAGAAAAAGTTAGATTGTGGTGAAACGATAAATAAAAAATTACTATTTATCCTCTAAAATTTGATTTATTGTACTAATATTTTCTATAAGTTTGATCTACTGTAATAATATTCTTTGCAAATTTGATATATTATGCTAGTATTCTTGAAGTTCGATATATTGAAGTTTGATATATTGTACTGATATCTCTTAGTAAAAGAAAACATTATTTATGATTAACAGTAAATCTTAAAATTTAGTTTAATGGAAATAAAATAAAGATGAAAATCATATAATTTTTAAACATAAAGAGATATTAGTATGGGTGTGCAATGGTTCGGTTATATTGAATTACCGAACCGAACCGAACCGTTAAAAATTGACAACCGATTGTCATACAAAAAAAATTTATCTAAGTAAAAAGTAGTAAAATTTGAGCTATTTCGGTTATTTGTTAATTTACTACGATAATAACTAAATTTTTATATTTTTAATTTATTTTTAATTTTTATAAATTTTATTATGATATTAGTATTTTGTCACAAATGTATTTTTTATCTTATTTCAAAAACATATTATTTATGGTATTTCAATTTATGCGATATTTTTATTTATATATTATTTTTATTATAATTAAATAAATTAATAAATTTAAGTAAAATTTAAAAATTCGGTTAAAATTTCAATTATTTGGATAATTAGTAAAATTTTTTATTCGGTTCAGTAATCAGTGAAATTTTTTTAAAGAATTCGGTATTCAGTTACCATTTTTTTTTCAGTTCGGTAACTAAATTACCAAATACTCATTCCTAGATGTTAATGTAATATGTCAAATATCATAAGATAAATAATAATATTTTTAAAGAAAAATGCACTTATCTCACATATTTTTTTGTCACTTGTGTTCAATATATATTAAAATACTAATACTTTATCTATCTATTTATTTATATTTTTCAATTTATATTAAAATATATTTTAATATAAATGAGACAAAATAATATAAAATAAATAAATGAAAAGAAAAAAAATACTATAAGGAAGGTGAAATCCCTTTGAAAAATAAAAAAAAAATGAAAATGAAAATAAAATATGGGAATGGGTGAGGGGAGTGGGGAACATAAAGAGGATCACCCCCTCATAAACCGTCGCTGGTTCTCTTTGTCCCTTTCATCAACCACCTCCTTCTTTCTCTTCTCCTTCTCTTTCACTCTCGCTCTCTCTCTCTCTGTCGCGGCCATTGTTATTCAGCTTTTTATTTTTAACATGACCAGCTCCTCCGCCACCACTCGCAAGGTTTTTTATTTTGTTTTCTTTATCTCTTTAACTTGTATATATATATACATATGAAGCGCGTTCAATTCAATTGATTTTACAATTTTGATTTGTATTGCCGATTTATTTGCGATTTTGATTTTGTTTTAGGCACTTAGTAAGATTGCTTGCAATCGCCTACAGAAAGAGCTGGTGGAGTGGCAGGTCAACCCTCCCGCTGGCTTTAAACACAAAGTCACCGATAATCTTCAAAGGTTTGCTTCTTCTTTAGGGACTTATCTTTCTTTCCATTTTTATTTTAATGTTTGGTTCTTGTCTCTCTTTCCTGAGAAAATCAAGCGGAAAAATAGGATTTTTTATTTTCTTCAATAAGTTATGTGTGTGTGTTTTTTTTTTTTTTTAATAATTAGATCATATTTTTATATATGCTTTATGTTGTGGTGTCGGGGCATGTTTTGATTTGGAAATAAAGATGGGTAATTGAAGTAATTGGAGCTCCTGGAACTCTTTATGCTAATGAGACCTATCAACTCCAAGTTGACTTCCCGGAGCATTACCCAATGGAAGCTCCTCAGGTTTGCTGAATAGCATAAATATCTTTCTAGATTTTGTTGGTAGGTTGTTTGCCTTATATAACAAAGTTTTTACCTTTTTATGGCTCTTTGGTGGATTTAACAGGTTATTTTTCTTCATCCGGCTCCACTGCACCCACATATTTATAGCAACGGCCATATTTGTCTAGGTAATTTTAGGGGATTTATTGATGTCTTTTCGTGCTGTACATTTAGAAATCTGTATCGCTTACATATCTTGTTTTTGGTTGCTGTTTTTGGTCCCCAGTTCCCATTATCTGTGGCCCACTATTGCGTGGAGGTTTCATGCTATGAATTTTTTTTTTTTTTTTTATCTATTTTGAGGCACGATAATTTTTGTTTCTTTCTTCTGAATTGATTTTGTTCACTCGTTTGTTGAAAGTGGTGGTCATGTCTCATTAGTGCTTCCTGTTGATTACTTATTAGGTTCTTTTGTTTTTTGGAATCTTCTTTGAGAAGATATTGCATTTCATACATGTTTGAAGATATTTTATTTCTCTGGTTCCCTTAACTTTCATGTGAAGATGGATATCCCTGATTTATGCTAGTAAAACATGGCTGAATATAGCTCAATATAATTCTTAAAGCTCTATTTTTTTCTTTGCATTAAACAAACTAGTAATGACTTAAAAAAAAAATTTAACAAATTAGCATTAAAAATAATTCATAACTTAAAAAATTTGTTAACTTAAAAAATTTAACAAATTAGCACTAAACAAACTAGTGGTGACTCATTTTAATTTTTAAAAGTTCAAGCAACATGCATTTATACCGGCATGTACCCACTCTTAAAGTGATGTATCCAATAAGGATTCCATATCCATACCTATGTCATAAGTACCTGAAACAGGTACTTCTACATTTTTGAAGTGTCTAAGTAACATACACTAAATGGAAGAAAATAATTTGTTTTCTCATAAAATGTCTCCCCATAGTTTGCTTTCCCCGTAAAAATTTCTTATTGCCATGAAACAGTAAGAGCTTAAACCGTAAATTTTAGAGAAATTGGTGATAAAAAAAAATGTCTTTCAGCTATCTTTGGGGAAGATGATCGAATGAAATTAATAACTTCCAAATGCAGCTGCCTGTACTTTGTCACTTATTTATTCTTCTTTTATGTGGCTTGATATTTTCAACACCTTAATCTTAGTTAAGTATCATGTTTTTCATTAAGGAAGGGGTTGATAGAACCTGATGATTCGTTACTTTTTTCCCCTCCTCCCCCTTTGGATTTTAGAACCTTAAGCATGCATGCATGAGATTGCGACTTTTTTTTTTCCTTTAAAATGCTCAATCTTGGAAGGATTCAATGGTATATGAGAGGATAGCCCATTTAGGGTGTGCTTGGATTGATGTTAAGTGTTCCAAAAGCAAGTTTTAAATTTTTTTAATTGAATTGACTGATTTTTAAAATTTTTTATAAACTGCTTTTTTCATACCTGCTTCTAGAAAAAACATCATAAAACTCCTTGTGAATCATTCCTGTTTAGCTTCTGCACCTACTCTATTTACAATAGTATGTTTATCCTGTGTTATCCAAGTAAATAACAAGATATCTCTTTCTGGAAGTTATTCTTTGGTGAGGATTTGGTTAAAGCATTTCTTAGTTGAATAATTGAATTACGTTTCTAAGATAGCTTAGGAAAAAGTTTATTTTTATACCGCTGTATACCTGCTGTTCTAGTCAGCATGTATGAATTTTATTATTTGTTACCATATATTTGATGTAACATTATTAAAAATGGTTAGGTGTTGCACAAGAAACTTAACTTTGGAAATATTTGTAAGTGATGAAGTTTTATATAGAGAATATGGCTAGTACAAATTTTAGCAGACATAGATACTTTCGGTAATGGCTTCAGAAAGGGATATTTGCTTACCCTGTGGATTTGCTGAATAACTGATCATCATCTGGGAAACTGATAATCTGGATCCTGGATATTGTGAGCATTAATTGTCTTAATGGTAACCATGGACTTTAATTCTTCATTTTTAACCATAAAATGAGAATCATCTGACTTTATATGACAAGCAATCATGTATGCATTAACGTGTCACAGTTTTTGATGACCAAAGGATAAGACATTTTGTATGATATTAAAGTTTGAAGTAACTTTTATTTGACATAGTTATTTGGCTTTCATGATCAACTGTATTATGTCATCCTTAATGGTTGCTTCAATCCAAAATCTGCAGTTTAGTATCTCATAAAGAAACTGACGGTCTTGTGTATTACCAAGTGCAGATATATTATATGATTCATGGTCCCCTGCAATGACTGTGAGTTCTGTCTGCATCAGCATTCTTTCCATGCTGTCAAGCTCAACCGTGAAGGTTTGATCTCCTGATGAATTTGTTGTTATTTCCTGGTGAAGTTGAGAATATGTTCATTCTGCTGCATGCCTTTTATTTATTGTGATATTGTGACAAATAAGATGGTATACCGGAAGGGATAATCATTTTAAGTAATTTCATTCTTGTTCTCTGTCTGATATCATGCTTAAATTCATTTGGCTTGCAGCAACGCCCTGAAGACAATGATCGCTATGTAAAGAACTGTAGAAATGGAAGATCTCCGAAGGAGACTAGGTGGTGGTTCCATGATGATAAAGTGTAATAACCAAGGCATTTCCATCGACATTACATTAGGTCAAATAATTATAGTGGATGACCTTTTTGTTTGAAAGGACAATGAAAAACATAAGGAGAAGCATTCTGAAAACAAAATCATTCTGAATGCCCGTTACCTCCTGTAAATGGCAATGCCTTGTGTGTAAAGAGATAGGAACAATGTGTTTTTAGTTACATGTGAAGAACAGACTTGATTCTCTGGTTAAGAGAGGAGTTAGATAATTGGTGCGTTGTAAAACAGCAAATGATTGGAAGTCTCAAACCCTTCTGTAATCATTTTCTCAACTTTTTTTTTTCTTCTGAAAAAGGAACAAGGTTTCCCTAATTGCTATAAATGGGTAGAAATCTATTGCTGTCCTATCAGTTATACAATGGCCTATTCTCTTCTCAATCTCTTCGCCCATGGATGTATTTATCAGTTCCACACAGGCAATATTCCTAGATAGAACCACTTCGAAGTATGTTTGAACATTGAAGCATGCGAAACACAGCTATAAAACAAAACTGTGTTTGAGTGATTGTATTCGCAGAAAGATGTAAAAACCTATCCACAAATGCTGTCAGTGAACTGTTGTAAAAGGGAGAGTTCTGGAAACTTTCACCCGTAGTTCTGCCATGCATGAAACGAAGCAAGAAATCATGATAATAACTGACGCAACAGGGACTTCGTGAGAGAGAAAAAAAAAAGAGCTTGCCTTTGCCTGGCAGATTTGTTCCCCACTACCAGAAAGGTAAGCTATTGAAATTTTGTAGGAGAAAATTTAGAGGGGGTTTTACATGTCAATTCCAGGCACCCTTATCCACTAGCAGAGATGATAAAGCTTGAACAAGTATTTTTCTGCGTAAAGAACTGAAATGTTTTGGAATTGATTGAGTAGGAAACTGGAACAGGACAAAAGTTTTGCAACATACAACTATCTGTGTGATTAAAAAGTTTTTATTGATAACCAAGATTCACAAATTGGTAGCTCGACTGGGCATGGAGATTATTGACTACTGGATTGTTATACCAGCAATGATCACCGAAGAGGAAATACAGGTATCTGCTTACTAAGAACCTGGTCCACTATCATTTAGAGGATCAAGTGCTGGATTGTTATACCATGGATCTCTATCCATATAGCAATATGGACCAGGAGTCCGTACACATGAAAAATCAGAGCTGAAAGCGTACGTTTCTTTTTCTAATATTAATGAATTAATGTTGTTTACTCTAGAGTCAATATATTCAATAGTTTATTGATACAAGTTCATTTGTTGTAAAAGTGTAGATTCATTAATAATGAAATAAATATTCATTAATTTATTGATACATGTTCATTTTATTTTAAACTCTAAATTCATTAGCAATAGAATAAAAGTTTATTAGTTTATTGAGACATGTTCATTGTTTATAAAATTATAGATTTATTATGAATAAAGTAAATGTTCATTAGTTTATCAATAAAAGTTCATTTCTCGTAAAATATAGGTTCATTATCAGTAAATTATAACTTATAAACTCTAGATTTATTTGTTATAAAATGTAGGCTCATTAGCAATAAAACAAATGTTCATTAATTTATTAATAGAAGTTCATTTCGTGTAAACTATAAATTCATTATCAGTAAATTATAGATTCATTAGCAACGAAATAAAGATTTATTAGTTTATTGAAATAGATTCATTTATTATAAAACTGTAGGTTTATTACGAATAAAATAAATATTTATTTCTTGTAAATTATACATTCATTACAGTAAATAATAACTTATAAATTGTAGGTTCATTTATTATAAATTGCAAATTCATTAGTAAAAAAGTAAATGTTCATTAGTTTATTTAGATATATTCATTTGTTATAAAACTGTAGGTTCGTTAGAAATAAAATAAAGGTTCATTAATTTATTAATAAACATTTATTTCTTATATTAATATAGATTCATTTCATTTCTTTATATATTTAATTTAATTGATATTATATTATTTTTAGTGTTTTGATTCATAGGTATGAGTTTATTGAAGCTACATTTGGATTGAGAAATTTTAAATAAGGAATTTTGAATAATTTATAGATTTACGTCAAATCCATTATTTGACTACTTAAAAAACTCTAAAATCTATAGATTTTGAAAAATTTCTCATTCATCAAAATTCTTAATTTTTTAAGGATTTGATTTCCCAACTCCTAAATAGAAAAATCCAAAATCCACTATTTTTTGTTGATTAAAGATTCTTGTCAAACTTTTTTATTTAAAGATTGTACTTTATAAATTAATAATTTTACAAAACTATTCTTAATCCTAAAAAGACAAAAATAATTTATCTTTTAATTTTAAATAATTGCTTTATTATTATTATTAAAAAATAAGTTTTTGTTTATACCAATATAATTAAACATAAAAATGTATAATAACTTTTCATGTTCCAAAAATTAACTTACAAGATATAAAAAGAAAGATTCCTATTGTTTTTATATTTTATTCCTTTTATTTTTCCATTATTTTTAAACTCTTAAAGTAATCAATTTTATTTTTTAAATTTTTAAATATGTAGTGAAATTGATTATATATGCTTAAGTAATAAATTGATAAAGGGTAAAATTGAAAATTGATTGTTAAATCAATAGATTATAGTTATTAAACTAAACATAATTGTAAGAGAAATTACTTTATCAATCAATGAATTTTATAATCAAATCAAATAATAGAATTTTTAAAATCTATTGATTTCACAATCCATGAATTTTAAATTCCATCAATCCAAATAGTACCTAAATCTTCTTCAAAGCAACTCAAAATGCAAAATCGAGACAAATTGCACGGGAAAACAATAAATCGAGACAAAAGATTACAGAAAAACACAAAAAAAAAAAAGAAAATAATGAAAAAGAGAATCAGCATCAGCTGAAATTGCATCTTTATAATAGAAGACATCGCACCAGAAAAACACATAAAAAAAAGAGAATAGAGAATAATAGATAAGAGAATGATGAACAAAGAGAATAAAGAACAAAAAAAATACCAAAAAATTGCACAAAAAAAGAAAAAAGACCAGAAAATGAAGAATAGCTTGTCCACCATTATCTGTTGTTAAATTTTCAAAAGTAAAACAAAAGTTTCTCACTTGTCAATGAATCTTGATACATAATCCTGATTCACAACACTATATGAACCGGGGTCCAAGACCGATATAATTTGCATCAAGTGCTAATATAGACCATTATTTTCTTCTATGTGAATACATCTGGCTTTTTACTTGGTTTAAGGATTGTGAGTCTAAAATAATTCAGAGAGCTGTGATGCTTGTTTCCCTATATTTTGTCTCCCCTAACATGACATAAAACGTATTAGTATATAATCTACGGGTAAATTATGACAAACAAAATGATAACACAACAGGTAGGAAAATAAAGTAGTAAACAAAATTTGGAACTCGAACAGAATATCACCTTCTGGATATACTTATTGAAAACAAATGTGTCATTTTTGGATAACACAACAGACCCCTTTAGAGGTTTTCCCCAACTAAATTAGAGAAATGGATCCATAGGAGAAAGGAAAGCATGTGACAACCCAAAGATTGTTGGAATTCCACCAGAGTTATAGGCTTGGAACTAAGGAATTGCCCAAATTCAGACAAGCACCATCAACCAAATCTACCAGCGACATCCTTTCAAATTCAAGTTTTCCCAAGAAAAAACCTATGAATGTTGAAAAATACATGTGCAAGCGAGCAAGCATAGACTCCTAAATATATACACAGAGCACAAATGCAAGAATGTACAGAGATGCATGCACTGCAAAGGCACAGGTTCTTATGTGCTGCGAACATATATGTAACAGTTATTCAGAGGCAACGGAGAAAGTCAAAAATCATGACAAGAAGACAAATTATAACTTAAAAGAACCTCACTTCTATATCTGTTTTTCGGCTTAGAAGTTGCAGCAGCTGGTACAACAATGGTATGAAGCACACTGTATATATAAATAAAGATTCTGTATACACTCAGAGAAACAATTGCATTCCAAAGTTGTTCCTTTCTGTTATTTCTTCTCATTGCACAGGCAGCCTCAAGATTGGAGACCTGCAAGTAGACATTACTCCATTAAAAAAGTCCATTTTAAATTGAGTATATTTTCAAAATAAAGCATGGGCAGAAATGTCCTGTGTAAGTGCGTCCATGTGTGTGTGTGAGAGAGATTATTATAAAATTCACTCATATCCCAGTCTTAAATCAGTTGGACCAACAGACAAGGTAATACCTGACATGATCCAAGGATTTGTTAGGTCACAGCTGCTGAGTTTTCCCAGTTGATCAATTCTCTTGACGAGGGAGACCCCTTAAGTTTAAAATGGTGCATGACAAGTCAGACTAATTGTAAGGAGCTGTTAAATAGTTATTTGTCTCAGTTTCCTTCCTCTAGATACTTTTGTTTATTCCGATGGAAATTTAATACCATGAATGATGCTGTTTGTGACTTGTGTCATTCCTTTTTACCAAGGCATGATTACCTCTTTTGTCTTCATCTCCTTTGAGCACCAACATGCGACCCACCGTTTAATGTTTATAACAAAATGAAGGTATATGTGGATATCTGTAACATAATTCTTGGAGACTCATCAGAATTTGATTCTTGTATCTTCGAAACCAATTGACTATTGACACTAGCTAAAAAAGAGTGTGAACAAAAAGTAACTAAACAAAGCTAGTCATTCGTTCTTGCCAATTTCAGCAACTTCAGGACATTCTCATACACAATAAACGTTATTGAAGCTGCAGGAGCATTTTTCAGAAGGTTAGGCATGATTCCCTTGTAAAAACCTCTAAAACCTTCAAACCTGCAATTCCAACAGAAAACATAATAAACATGAGTTAAACGAAAGTAAATAGACATGTATTATTAAAGTAAAATACAGATCTCCATAACAGCATGTTTGTCATTAGCAGTGCATACACAGCAGATATAGCATTTCCAACTCTTAGTATTTATGAGAAACGTAATCCTATTTAATACTTTTAATTGGAAGCATCCTAGATGCTTTTGAAGTTTGTCTAACAGTTTGGTTGAAAAAGGCTTCAGGCGCTTCAGTACTGCCATTTTATAGTTTCCAGTTTGTAAGAATTCAACTTATCGTAATCTCCCTTTTTTAATCATGAAAAATCTCACTTCACATAGAATATGCTTAATATAGATATCATTGCACAACAGAGTATAATGCATCAACAATGTTAAACACTTACTAAGGAGCAATGTTTTATACAGTTAATGTCTATTTTGCCAGAAAATTAGAGCCATATTTAGTGTCGAATTTACATCTAAGGATCCAGAGGCCTTATAACCCTATAACACCTTATCCCTTGAATTAATGAAACCAACAGTAAGTGAAGTGGGATTATGGATATATCTATCGATGGCCAAAAATCCTTTTCTGACCTTGCAGTTTCCTTAACAACATGCCAGCTATCTATATATCTCGGAACTCCATCCATGCTAGGTCGTTGCTGCAAAAGTGGAAACAAAATAATCCCATTTTAAGTTTGTCCATAAGAAGACACAAGCTCTACCACAAATCCAGGTAACAAAGTCATGAACCCTACATACATTTGAATAGGTTGATTTTTTTTTTTTTGGAAAATTGTAATAGTTTGGAAACACTGAAAGACAATAGGATTAGTCCCCACTAAGACAACCCAATGAGAATAGGACCTTTCAAGTCCAAATTTTCCTAGGTCTCCAAGAAATTTTGATGACAACCAAACCATGATAAGCTCCTAAATAACTGGCATTATATCTGTTATTTTGTAGATATTCATATTTCTTAGACTTCATGAAGACATTCGAGGAAGATTGAAGATTAAAACCAAGAACGAGATATAATTGAAGATCAAGAATGCAAGACAGGAATTTTAGCATATATATAAGACTGCTGAGGATTTTTCATTTCCATTGAAGCATACATATTCTTATAAATGCATTCAAAAAAATTTTAAGTCATGTTTAAAACAGTCATATAATTTGAATTGTTTTGAAAATCAATCATCTATTATCGTGCATGTTAAAAAAGATTTACATCATCTGCAAGTCAATTATGGTTTTCCAAAAGCAGAAAACTGTCGGTTGCTCTTACCTAGTATGCAAATAATTAACTGCCTTATACTTACTAGTCATTCATTTGTATGTTTGAATCCAGTAATTTGTTTCAAAACGTGTTTTAACCAAATCTGTGTCATCTGAAATTTATTTCATTGCAGATACAAACAAAAAAACCCGGCTAGTTTAACAGTTTTTTCAGTCTAGAACAGATTTCTGTTCTTAGCAGTCTACCAAGGTTAGGTTGAATAGGGAACACTTATTGATCATTTGTTACAAAACAAACTCCCTATTGCAGTTGTCTCACTCACTTTTTACTTCCATATCTGTTATTAAACTAGGTGTCTGTGGATTAGAGTGAAAAATTTCATTCCACCTCTCTTAAAGAGTGAAAAAGAAAAGAAGGAAAACCCATTTAAGACCTATGCAAATCCCACTAGATAGAGTAATAGAGTATGAAGGAACAGAAGGATGTGTTAAAGGGGATATAATAGGACTCAACAGTAGTAATACCTGCAACTGAGCTCGAATAACCTGAAAACAGTAGATTGACCCAAGTGCATTAGATCTAACACTCAACTGACTATTGACAACCAAATGCTTATTTTAAACCACGAATGATAATCACTACCTGAAATGGGTATGTCAAAATCATGGCAGCAACTTTAGAAGAAACTCCAAGCACAGCATAATCGAATGAATTCTGAGCAAAAAAATGCAAGTTAATAGTGAAAGTTTCATATACAAAACGTCAAAAACAGAGTCAAAAAAAGGGAGAACGCGAAAGAAAATTTTCAGCCTCTCTTATGTCATTATTTACGCATATTGCATCCTAGGCTATATACACAAGACTTCAAAAATAGGAAGATAACCAAAAAAGGAATAAACCTGTAAACAAGGCTATATAAAAGATACTAA
The DNA here is from genome assembly GCA_949630135.1 of Balakata baccata. NCBI lineage: Eukaryota > Viridiplantae > Streptophyta > Magnoliopsida > Malpighiales > Euphorbiaceae > Balakata > Balakata baccata. The sequence goes on from CATIWF010144314.1 coordinate 26,973, forward strand.
ATATACAGCAAGTAAATCCCTTAAATCATGCTAAATAAATTACTAATATCATGCTAGCTAACTCCTACTTCTCAGCACAAAAGAAAAGAGAAATAATTGTTCTTCTCATAAAGGAATTGGTGTTAAAGAACTCCAATTCCTATATTTTAGAACCTCATGTTTAACTAAAAGAAAAACAACAGTAAAGCAAACCCCTTCTACTGGCAGTTTTAGTCACATTAGGTTCTGTGCACCTTTATTTAACTATACTCTTATGAATAACGCCAAAAAGATTTCTGGAAAAGAAAAAAATATGTATATATTTTACTTGACCAAATTAGTACATTTGTTGAAATTTAATCACAAATAATTACCAACTTCACCGAAATAATAGATTTTTTGGTCTATATACAATTAATAGAACTTCAACCAATAAAATTCTGTAAACTAATAATCAAAAGGAAAATCATATTATAAGCAAAAAAAAAAATATAACTGAATATAACAACAAACATGATACTAGTAAATAGTATTATTCACTAGACTAATGAGAAATAACAAAAATAATTCAAATAATCATGAATTTTACGATTAAAAATAGCATTAAAATATCAAATATTCAACATAAAAAACATAAACATAATTGTTAAATTCTCTAGATAGTAATTTTTCAATATAGAATTAAGAATTAGGGAGATCAAGGAAAATATAATATATTCATATATGTTACATATAGATATAATTGAAATTCAGAAAATAAAAATACATATGCAATTTTAGTTAGGTCCAATTAACTGCAGTTTTCTAGTATTGAAGCCAAAGCCGCAATAACCAATTTGGTTAATCTGATTTTTTCAGATGGTTACTGATTTTCAATTATGGTGTGCAAAAGTTAGAATATCTGAGTTACCTAAATATCCGAAAGTTGAGGAGAAAGCCACCAGAACCGAACTGAAATATTATGTTCAGTAACTTCAGTTCGATCAGGATTTTCAGCTTAGGAGTCAAATAACAAATAAATCAGAAAGAACCAAGAGAAAATAAATTTGAACTGCCTTATATATGTAGGGGTGGGGGGAAAGAATCCTAACTGAATCGAATTACCCGAAATAACAGAACCAAATTTCTAGTTCAGTTCAATAATTAAGGTTCACCCATATTATGCTCAGCCCTATTTTCAATCCCTGATTCATGTCTTTGTATGTAGTCCACTGCCCCATAGACCAGAACACCCAAAACACGCAGGTTAAGCAGATTTTCCCAGCCTTTGACTAAAAAAAAATTCCATAGGCGACCAAAACAAACCCTTATACAAAATTGCTTAGTGACTGTAACTGTCTGGAACAAATTCTTAGGCACTCCAGAAACAAATGAATGTCAATAGGAATAAATACCAATATATTAATGTCATAACTTTTATGACTCATTTGCCTTTGTTTAGATTTATAGTCAACAACTTTTCGAAGTTCCTCATATGTTGTAAACTGAATAGCACCATGAGACACCTGCTCAAGCAACAGAAAAATCTAGTCATGAAAATGATTATACGATTAAGCTATAAGATTATTTAACATGGATGATACAGATATCATCTGAAAATTCATGTACATCCCAGAACATCCCTGGGATCAGTTTTTGCAATAATGCCCCACAGTTCCCACCACCAAAATAAATAAATTGATAAAGCTCTGTTATCTGAGCTTGTTTTTGTCTATGTGTATAAGCATAAATGCATGTATGTTTGGTTATCTGCATTCAATTGTATTAACATAATCAATAACAACATATTTCACAGAGCATGTAACTGCTTCCTTTTGTTAAATAATTATAATTTGCCTATTTTGCCTCATAAATTAAGTTCTAAATATAAACCAGAAAAGGTACGATAAATCATAAAGATAGATGAGAAGCTGCTCAACACCTGTGAGCAAGGGATTGGACTAATCAACCTAAGCTAGATTTTAACAATAAACATAGTCATGAGTCATGACTGTAAGAAATAATAAAGATCTCATATTTAAAGCGACATTCTCAAGAAAAGAGAATAAGTATTTAAGTTAACAACTGTAGATGGAAGAAAACTAAGGAAATTGGGTACTCGTGTTAAGTTACAATATGAATAAAAGGGCAAGAAATAAAAAGCAGAAAGAGGATGGAAAAACCTCTGTAACTAATCAGAAAAAGACTAGGAACAAGTCCGTTATAAAGTGCACTCCATCCTTCCTCCCTCATTATGGTTCTTAAGGCATCTGAAATTTTATTAGACATTAAAGGAAACTGCATGAATGATAAGGAACAATAGAAGTACAAATATAAGCACCTCTGGCAAAAGTTTGTCTAAAATGAATGTCAAAAATATCTGAATATACGCAGTATGATTAAACTTCAAGTTTATATCAATAAACTATATTCCTTCCTTAATTGACAAATTAAACAAACACAAAGAAATAGACATATTTCATCCAAGAGAATATGAGCTTGGTCACTTCATTCCGTGAATCATGTAAACAGGATTGAAGTATCATATAAATGGCAGAAAAGAGGTTAAGGAAGAGGTAGGACTACTGATGCAATATAGGAACCAATCTAACCCAAAATGAAACCCAAGAAAAAGACTACATCATAAGACAAAAGGAAAATCAACACAATGATTAGTTTTTCTGGGAAATGACAAATTATGGAAATGGAATTTGATGATTAATAACATTTAGAGTCAAAGTTGATATGACTCACTAGGAAAAAGATAAGTCAGAGAGCACATTAATAGCAAGTTAACATAAGATGCCGAGCAGACCATAAAGCCCAGAATAAGGTTGAGTTTGATGCAGAGGAGTCTGAAGCTGCAACCTTGTCTTTACAAGCCAAATAGGATTTGCACACAGGCAAACCTGAAAAAGGTGGCAATCATTAGTTGGTGTAACATGATTGCTTGATTTAAAAAATAGAAAAAAAAAGTCATTATATGCTCTTCAACAAGCAGCGGCTGAAAACTAGGGAAAACTAAACACAGTCCCTGAACTTATCTCTAATACACGTAATGGTCCTTCAGTTCAATTTTTAACGTATAAACCATCCAACTTAGTAAGAGGTAACATCATGGTCCCCCCTCACCAGTTGCTTGCTTGTGTGGCTGTGCCTCACTGTTACTTGCATATTAGTGATAAGTTCAAGGATCATTATGTGTATTGGACATGAGATCAAGGACCATTATGTGTATTGGAGATAAGTTCAAGGCCCATTATGTTCATTATTGATAAATCCAGGTGGTGAGGAGGACCATGGTGTGCATTAGTGATAAGTTCGGGGACTGCGTGTATAATTTACTCCTGAAATTAGCCTAGTTCCTGTAAGGAGAACATCTTAACAGGTGGACTTCCCAAATTCACTTTATTATGAGAGAAATCTATTGCTTCAAATTCATTCCATTTATCATCAACACCCACTAGAACTTTCAATTAATACATCTTGTATGCCAATTTTTTTCGAATTCCTTTTAAAGGAAAAGGTTGAAGAGCCACATACCCAGTTAATTAGTCCTTCTGTTTCATTCTCTTACTTTCCAGTATATTCTAGACCTTAGCATTTGCAGGTTGTTTATTTCCTGATTTCTTTAACTCTATGTCAATATTTAAGAGTTCCTTTTGTTCTTCTTTAATCCCTTAAACTATCTCACAGTTTATCTTTTGCAATATCTTTTGTTCTTTGACGCTGATATGGAGCAAGCATAGAGTCTATGGATTCTTACTAATTCATTCTACCAAATATTCAAATACTTACTAAAGCTCCAGCTTCTGCAGCAGATGCAAGATGAAGACCAGGGCTTAACTTCTCATCCCTGTAATTGGAATACCTCTCCTTGGCTCTGCTATAGCTGAAAAAAAGAAATGAAAGTTAATAAGTAATATGATTAATCTGCTTCAGAGGATGTTGATCAGACGCCACACCTACAATCGACCAACTAGACTACTATGAATAAATGAATGGGAAGAAATCAGAATCAGGTAAGTTAACAATTTGGAAAGCACAGGCATCGGTAAGAACCTGACTAATGAAAAGGGAAATATTTTGCTGATGAACTAGTCACAACAAACAATTCCAACAATAAGCAAAAGAACAGGCACCAGAACACATGCATTCTGTTAGAAGAATATCTTAACGTATAAAATGTACTTGAAAAATAACACAAGATTAACAAGAACTGGCATGCCACCGAAACACATGCATTCTATGAGAAGAATATCTTAACATATAAAATGTAGCAGAAAACTAACACACGGTTAACAAAAACTTCCATGCAAGAGTTGTAAAATTTTAACATTTCAAAAACAAAAGTTTCTAGGTCTTTTGGTCAACAAACTTTATGATAAGAAAGTTTGAACTTCCTATTGATTTGGTGATGAGGCTGAAAATGCCTTACGCAAGCCTTCAACTACTGGCTCACTCCAGCAACTCTAGGTTGAAAAGATATGCTTCAAGTGAGTTGCTCATATAAGTCTTAATTAGTATCCTTCAAAACCAAAATAAATAAACAAATCTCAGCAACCATTTTACAACCTGAGAAGTATATAATCTCAGCAAGTAAAACTACAAAAACAATATATTACAATACTCTACTCAATCAGCACAACTATCAAACTTGGAACTTACAAGAAAAATATAAACCCCATGAAAATGTTGAACCAAGCACCGAAGGAACGAAGCCTGCATAAAGCCCTCTAAAACCCTGCAACAAAAAGCATCTGGTATTGGTAACATTCTGTCACACTAGGAACACTAGCAGGGATAAGATAAGTGTGGCAGCTCAATCCAGTATAAAACAGCAACAATCTCCCATCAATGATGGTGAAAATCAGCTCATTCACAACACCCAGAAAGTCTCACAGCAAAAACCATTTTCTTGAACCAGAGTTCAAATCTCTATTTCTCTGTTACTTTAACTGGAAAATGTCCCAAGTAGACTTGCATAAACCCAAATAGAAGGCACGTTGGATGCTCACAAAAAAGTGAATCATAACCATTTTTCACATAAACATGCTACCCATGTCAGAGATCAATAAAAGGAAAAGTGAAAAAATGCTGCCCAAATCCAATGCAAGGACATCAGAAATTACTCGAGATGATATATATTTGATATTTAATCATTAAAGTACAATATTTGACTTGTTCAGTGCCTCACAGAGTCCACTTGCAGAAATTATGAGAAATCCATACACATGTTTGGCAGTTTCATTGCAGACTTCACATTGTTTTCCAATAACCAAAATGACCAGAAGTGAAGTTATTAATGATATATAACCAAAAAAAAGAATGCTTGCTGCCTAAATCTCATATATAAAATTATGAGAGAAAAAAAAATACGCTTATCAATATCAGCTTATGTACTAAGTTCCCTCAAGACCATCATATATTGACAACTAAATTCACTCTAGACTTGTGAGCTAAAATTTCTGTAAGCTTATAAGAACACTAAACTAGTCTTATCGCTCTTATTTGGTAGATAAATAAGTAATGAGCATTTTATATCAGAAACTGATGACAGATTAGCATTACACTTCAACCTCCTTGGTATCCAGGCCTAGGAAGATAACCTTGGACACCTACAAGATGATGGGAGCACACCCACTTGTCAATGTACAAAGAAGCTTTCAGTTACATACGCATCTCAGATGAGCCCATAGAGAATCCTATTTTTAGTGAATATATGTAATCCAATGGTAATTGCATCCTGGAAACGCTGGTGCAAGATCCTACTATTAGATCTTCTTTTTCTTTTTTCTTATTTTTTTTAAAGGTTTTCATTCTTGGTTGCCTCCAATAAATTTAGTTCTTCAGAAAAAACCAAAATTTCTTTATGTATACATAGGACATGTACATATCATATAGAAATTGAACTAAATAAAAAAATAAGTGAAATTAATCATAAATCTTCCCTGATTCATTCATTATTGCTGATCGATTTTTCTCCTTAATTAAATGATTTTGCTCATAATAATAAGATTCTCTAACATTTCATAATCTTGCAATTTAAGAGTTACATCATCTCATTTACTCAGTTGTCCAACTTGTTCTATAAAAAGGGCTTTGTAGATGCCTTATCATAGCAAAACAAAGCACCTCCCCTGCTCATGAAGGTAAGATTCATACTCAAAATGACACATTGAATAAACAAGAGGCTCAGAAGCATACTGGCACAGCATCAGCGAAAGCAAAGAAGAGCTTGGTTAAAAAGAGGAATTCCAAGGGTGAAAATTAAAATACTATTTTTTAATTACTTTTTAGATTGTTGATTTATATTCATGTTTTTCAATCGTGGTTTCAACTTTCAAGTATCTCTATAAGTCCCAAACCCCTAGTAGGTTTACATAAAGGATTTATGTAAAAGCTGCATGGCAAATTATAATGGGAAGAACGAAATTTTCTTCTTTTATCTCTATCCTTTAGAAACATGATAGAGTCAAAATAATCAAAATTTATGTGCCCGTGTAATTTTCTGCAACTAAGAGAGAGTAGAAGTGCGATTAAGTGCAGAAATCAATTCGAAAAGGCCATAAAAGTGATTGTAACAGAATGGATGAAAGCGTAAAAGAACAAATTCTCGAACCGGAAACAAAAGGAGGGATACCTCGCAGCGAGCAATGGCCACAATTGCGTGAGCAGTATTCTTGTAGGTTGGAAGATTAGAGAGTCGACCATCGTTAACTGTTGAATCATTTATCGAAATGAAGTTCGAAAGAGTGAACAAAAGGGAAAAATGAATACGTAAAAAAGAGTTAAAAAAGAATTCAATCAAAATAGCTCGTGTTGGTGAGTTTGTTATGAAGACGGAAGACAAAGATGACCTTGAAACCTAGTTCGCACGACATCGAGGGGATGCGTGGCTGCAACGGTGGCGAAACCAGCTACGGCGCCAGCGATGGCGTTCTTCCATTGCTCCTTTGACTCTGACTGTGACTTTGCCACGGACATTTTTCTCTCACTTTTTTTTTTTTTTGGATATTCGGCAATGGATTAGGAACAGTAGATTGGCAGAAACTAGAAATCATTGATCATTTAATAATAAGAAAAATTCAGCGAATTTCAATTCAGGGTAAGGATAGAGTGCAAGTCATCGTTAGCCGTCGAAACGCAGCTCTGCGCCCGGCGAGAGGCGACCACTTCTAGCATAGTGATGACGAGTGATGACATGTTCAGTGTAAGAGAAACGATGCCGTTTAATCTAAAAAAGTTTGGGCCTTAAGAAACAATCAGTTTGGGCTAGTTTCAGTAACACTTTTGGGCCATTGCATTCATCAAAGAGAAACAAAAATTTTCCAGTAGGGTTTATGCTTTTAGCATCTGCAACGCTGAATTTTTCAGTTTCAAAGCCATGAAAGCACTCTTTTTCTCCACTTACTGTAATGATCACTTAATAAGCAATTGATAACCAAAATCAAAATCCGCTCTTGAATAGAAAAATGAGGTATTTTCGGTTAATTTCCCCAAATCTATCAAGAATCCACAAAACCCTCCGTCAAAACCCTACCTTCCAATCCCCAAATTTCATCCGTCAATGCGCTTCTGCAGCTCAAGAATCAAACCCACATGCCCCATCTGATAGAGTCGCTTCCCTTGTCGACGAAATCTCCCAACTGACGCTTCTCGAAATCTCTGACCTCACCGAAGTTCTGCGCAACAAGTTGGATATCAGGGAGATGCCTGTGATGGCGGTGATGATGCCCGGAATGGGATTTAGTGGAGTTAAAGTTGCCGGAAAGGGAGGAGCTGCTGCAGCGGCCAAGGGAGAGGAGAAGGTGGAGAAGACGGTGTTCGATGTGAAACTTGAAGGATTCGATGCGGCGGCAAAAATTAAGGTGATTAAAGAAGTGAGGGGGTTTACGGATTTGGGGCTGAAGGAGGCCAAGGACTTGGTAGAGAAGGCTCCCACGCTGTTGAAGAAAGGAGTAACTAAAGACGAGGCAGAGAAGATTATCGCAAAAATGAAAGAGGTTGGCGCCAAAGTTTGCATGGAGTGAGAAAGTGAGTCTTCTGCATATCTCCCCCTAAATTTGGCTTTAGACAATTGCATTTCCGAATAATAAAGTTTTATAGCAAAAATCTGTACTTTTTTTTATGTTCAAGATAGCCATCTAGGAATTCATTGCTTATGGTGGAGAATTTCGTGAGATTTTACTCGTCCTATTCGGCTATGCACATTATGATATAATATGTCTGTATTAGCTGCTAATGGCTTTATAGAAAGTAAAAGGAGAGATGACAATATGACATTCTGTCGTATTTAGCATAACCATTTTTTTTTAAAATTAAATAATTGAATTTTTCAAAGGACATTAAGAAGTTGTCATTTCACTTTGTTTATTATATCCAATTTTGGTTATACAAATTGAATAATTTGCTGCAAATGATGCTGAAACTGAAATTTTTCTTGACAAGTAAAAATTTTACCGTGAGAAACATTCATGTCCTTAGCAACCCTCTCAAATTGAATGAAATAAATGCTGCTCAAATTGATGTTGGACTAATCTTTCCTTTGAATGGAGAAGGATCAATGAAATAGGATCAGACCCAAATTTCCGATGATCTTTTGTCACTCTCAACTTGATTGCATTCTTTAGTTGATTGTTGGAATTTGAGCATGGCATTATCAATGGAGTTCTGGTCCTTCTGGAGAACCATAAAGCAAACTGTTATATAATAGATATAATATGCTGCTGATATTGCTTGAACAAGTTAGGAAATGTGACATTTGGGACAGTTCCCCGGAGAAAAATTGAACTAATGTGTGTGATGATTAGGCCACTTTGCCGTTTGTGTTGCATTTATGCCTGCTTTTATTATTATTATTATCTCTTTTCTTTTATATTTTTTTCTAAAGCTGCTTTTCTAGAATTGGCTCTGGAAAAAGCATTTTGGTGATTGAAGAAAAAAAACAAAAATTTCATGTCTCTGAGAGCTGGTTTAGCAAATGCAATTGCAATTGGTAGCATCCTCTTCAAAAGTGTGTGTGTGTGTATATATATTTATGTTTATATGTTTTAATCCCTTATGCTGAGCATTTTCCTGCAAGAGCAGGAAGAGAAAAGGGAAAGTCATAATGTTAGACATGAACTCTACTAACCAGTACGATGAATATTGCAGAAACAAGTCCAGGAGCATGCATCGAGGCAGTAATTTTTGCAAAATGCTCCTGTTTAAATTTAGTGCACTAGTGAAACCATGAAGTTCATTCCATCTTATTGTAAAACAACAATATATGCAATTTAGAGACCTTCTAATGTCTTGCTTTTGTTGTTATTTAGGCTTCGTCCAGCGATATAGGATAAAGAACAAGAAGTGAAGGGCTGAAGGCGTTGGGGAATAACCTTGTTGAAATCAAAGGATGCTGATATTGTTGCATCCTGCTGCAGTTGACGGAAAATGATAGATTTTTCTATCGGTTACTTGGCAAAGCAAGTTCTTTAGAAGCTTGCTTATTCTTTTGACTTGGAATAGGTAAAATTGGACCTATTGTCATTATTTTTGTCAAATTTGACTGTCCTTTTTTATTTCCTGATGATTAGTAGCGCCTATTATGGAATTGGTTCTTGGTGTAAGATACATGGAGCACTTCAGTTGTATGTTGCAGCATTCCGGTTGCTTGATTTTAGTGCAGGAATAATCACTTTAAGTTAATATAATTCCAGAAGGTTATCCGAATGGAGACCCATAGTCTTGTACACTTATTTTTTTAATCCTTTTATTTCATGTTTTTGCTAGAAGCAGGAATAACAAAGGTGTCAACTTTAAGCTCATACCTTACAGTTTTCATCATTAACACCCAAAAAAACAAAAAGAAAAAAATATATATATCCATCATGAAGCTCTTGCATATCATTCAACTCCCGCAAAAGAAGCACAAGATCAATGGTGATGTTGAAAAAGTAGTTACCTTCAATCAACCTTTTATCTCTTATATGTCTGTCTTTTAAAACCCAACTTCTAGATGATTTTCCATTAAAGAACCAGCGTTTATATAACATTGCCAATATTTTGAAGCATGTGACAAGCTGTGAACTTATTTTGGTTCTGGAGCACTAAAATAAATCTTTATGCTTTAATGTTGAGTGTAATCTTATGCTGAGCTGTATCCATTCCAATATGCTCATGGCTAACTGGTTATAGGCTTCTTTGGTTTACATTCTTTGATTTTTATACTAATGAACTTTGAAGTTACATATACTTCTAGATTTACTATAATTTCCTTTATGTTCATAATCATAGTAACAATACAATTATATTTGCTATTTTCCCCGCAGAGCAGTGGAGCACTATGTTAGCTATCTTTCCTTTGTTACTTCATGTAGCAGATAAATCACATGGCTTTAAATTTTGCTCGCTATAGCAAGTAAAACTTGAATATTCTGAATGTTGAAGTTTGTTAACCACAAAGTTGGTTTCTAAATGTGGTAACTTTTCCTGTAAGAGGTAGAGTAAACTGTCATTGTTGTATAATGCCAAACAGAAATTGATGAATCTTTCAGCTATTTAAGAAATGAAATGCCGAAATTCCATGAGTTTTTTAGTACACAGCTGAAAAACTACAGAATTTGGCCACTGTAAGAGTGACCATGCTTCATAGTAGCAACAAAATGAAGAACCAGAATGTCTCCATGAAGTAGGTAAATAAAGACACAGCACTTCATAGGTAATTAGTAACATCGCTCTTAGCACATTGATTGCTCTTGGACAGACAACTGGCTGTCCAGTTAAGCATTAATTTTCCTGCAATTCTTTCTAATTTCTCCTCTTGAACCTGTTAGTGGAGAGATGTTTCCCATCTTAATCATCGATTTAGCAAACTGCTCAAAGAAGAGCTTATTGTTCTCTGCATATTTCTTTACTAGTTCCATAGATGCTTCATTTTTAGTAAATAAAACTTGGTCAGAATTCAGCAGGCCCTTTGAAGCCAAAATGTTCTTGAAGTAGTAGTTATCAAATTTTGTTGGACTTGCGAAATCCAAGAAAAACAGGTTCTGGTCACCTCCGGATCTGGGGCAGCGAGCTCGCAATTGTGCAGCATATGATTGATCAAGAGAGTAGTCAGGTTGCCCGTTCCCTGACTGGTTGTACAGCCTCTGCCTAAAGCTGGTGCATCGAGCATTTCCAATCGTGTGGCTTCCTGCAAGAATATTATGGAAATGCAGTTGCATATTTGTTCTGTCAGTGAAAGAATTTATCAGAAAGAAGTCAGAAAACCCAATTCAATTACCGGATAGTGCTACAAGATCGACAACATTGAGGCCTTGAAACTTGTACTTGGTAAGAATGGTCTGAAATGTATTATTTGGAGCAGGAATGTTGTTGTTAGAACCACTTAAGCTTGCACTTCTGGAATCCCTTCTTCCAAGTGGGACTTCCTAGCTAGGTCCTCCAGCCTATGTGCATGAAAGATATGTTTTTTACTAGCTATATATATGTCTTACTTCAATTTTACTAAAAAGGCTAACAAATGGAACTTACTAGAACTGTGGAATCTCTAGCAGCCAAGGCTAGTATATCAGCACAAGATACTGTTTGAGGACATTCCTTCTCTAGTGCAGCTTTGATCTCATCGATTACTTCGAAACCTCGAACTGAATTTCGGTTTGGATTAGACCTTTTTTCACTAATTATGCTTCCAGTACTGTCTAACAATAATGATGCATCACAACCCTGCAATTCAATCACTTTGTTAGATCATTATCATACACTGAAGCTGCTGATAACTAGTTAGTAATGAGTGTCCATGTTAGAAAGGCCATGAACCTTGACAAAACAGTCATGAAAATGAAGCCTAAGCAATGAGGCTGCCATACGAGCTTCTTTCGCTACGGCCTTGGCTACAACGGACTGAACTATCTGCTGAGCTTTCGGACAGGAACGATCATAAAACTGTGGGTAGAGGTAACCACCATTTTTCTTGCTACAAAAGCACAAGGGAGCAAAGGCAAGCAGACTAAGAAAAAAGAGAGAGCTCATAATTTGAACCATTGTGCTGCCTATTTCTTGTCTTTCACTTTCAAGACAAGAACACTAAGAACTATTAAGAGACAATTTCAAGAATTGCTATGATGAAAGCTTAGATGGGTTTAAGGGTTTTTTATAGAGGAAATCTTTGTGGAAACTGCCTTTGAGATAATGAGAGGAAAAGGAGGGAAGGGAGCAAAAAACAGAAGTTGGTAACTAACTAGCTTTTGCACCAATGTGACTAATCAAGAAGGCAAGGAACGGAGTTGGTAGCTACTTAAATTTCAGGCTGAATAGTTCATTCATGGTACATAATGTTTAGGCAATTACAAATTCAATTGAGAATTTCTTTTTCTAAGGTATGGTTGGGTCATGGAACTTTAGCATAATCAAATCTTATGTAGTACAAATCTAATGAATCATTTGGGTTGCTGTTGTTTCACAAGTGTTTTATTATTATTATTATTATTGGAGTACGAGACTTCACAATCCCGATCACTATACTGGTACCACTAAACTAAAACTTATCGATAACTTAAAGTTTTTTCTAACAATAGTTTGAACAAATTTGAAATTGCTATTATACTGTGAGCTGTACAATTGTGTCTCCTGATATAGACATTCCTTTCTAATCTTGTACTAAACTTTGAAATCAAGGAAAGTAGTAAACCCTTTTGGATTTAGGGATAAAACTCAACTCTATTTGCTCAATTAGGGAATCTTGCTTTCACTGGTGAAAATGAAAAGGGATGATTCTTGGCTTGGAATTCTTTCATTATTCAATGCAAAATAGCTGTCAACAATAGATTTAAGTCATTTCATTTTATTATATGAAGAAAAACATATTTTAATTTCAGAAGTTCACCCATTTGTTCAATCAAGTTCTTCAATAAATCAGTTCTTTTAATTATCAATTTTGTTCCATTAATTTTCTTAAATATGAAATTTATTGAATCAACTTCATTAACTATTAATATTAAACTAACTTAGTCACTACTGTTAAGGGAATTTTATGAACTAAAGAATGATTATTAATTGATAAAATATTTAATTAAGGGACTAAATTAATTGAAAATTAATAGTTAAAGAAGTTAATTAAATTTAATTACAACTGAGAAATTAGAGTAAAAATACAAGGATCAGATGCCTTATGCCTTGCACATGGAGGTTTTGGTCATATGACTAATAGTTCCAAATGGAACAAAAAATTAAATCATATAATAAGATTTTGTGAATTTTAGATTATCATTAAGTTCATTGATTATTATTATAAAAAATAATTAAATAAAGGAGTTGCAATATGAAAACAAGCACTGGTGAGAAAGGTAGTGAGAGCAGAAATAGACTCAACTGCCCTGTTGACAAATTGGTTGTTGTCAATAGATTGACCTCAATTTTCTTCTAACAATGGCTTCTTTAACATAAAAGCTATCTGCATAAAATATATTATATGCACACCTCCAACATTCTCATTCTTTTTCAACCCTTAATTAGTTTTACTTAATCCATAATAATAATAATTTCAAAATACTACCCTGTATTTTAAAAGTCAAATAGAATATGAGTCTTAGGTTAAAAATATCAATGTACCAAACATTATCATTAGATTGTAAATATACTAATTTTTAATTTTATGTAAGTTGATATTAATATTTTCAAAAATATTATAATTTGGAATATGAACCGTTAAAATGATATATCAATAGTAAATATAAACAGCATGTAGAAACACTGCTCAAAATTCAATATAAGTCTACTCCAAAAAAAAAAAGAAAAACACAACATATATGGTGATTACAGTGCTTGGTTTTCATAAAATTCAATAAACATAGCCTCAATATTGAGAATTTTATCAATTTAATTTGCTAGTCTTGAGTATAAACTTTAAACTCAAACCTTCTCCACTTCAAAACCAAGTGCTAGCCAGCTAGACTAGGTGGCCTACTTGTTTGCGGCCACCAAATTATTAGTTCTTTTGGATAGTATCACCAATAATGCACTAAATTAATTTTGGAGAGATTGGATTTCAATCGATTGAATTTTTTTTATTTAATTAACTGATTTTTTTAAATTTTTATAAATTACTTATTTTAAATCTGTTTTTAAAAAAATATCTATTTATCTACTTCTTTTCAAAAACAGTTTTTAAAGTTTTAAAAATTGAAAATACAATTTTTTTTCCAAATGCAATAGGCCCTTATTGGGTGTTCAAATTAAACAAATCTCATAAAAAATCAAAACTTCCATTGAAATGTTTCTATAATCTCTTAATGGCAGAGTAAATGCTAAACCATGAGGTTTTTGCTTCTTTTAGAATGTGGGGTTTAATCCAAATAATGACAGTGATAGGGGTTAATCAATAGCTACTCCCAAGTTTCTGATTCTTCAATACATAATTTAATTATCTCTTTCAACTTTTCATTATCTTTTATTTGGTAACTTTATTATCTTATTATTACTATACTCTGATTTTATTTTTTTTTTACTAACTTTTGTCACCAAAGTCAAACATATTAAATGTTCCAATTTTTATAATTGGCATTTTATGGCTCACCCCAACTATTTACACTGTAACCATTTATTATTTTAAATATTATTTTAACTACATAAAATAATTTTTTTTGTTATAAATAATTTTTAAAATATTTTATTATTACGACTTATATAGTTAGGGTACCATTAATATAATTTACCCGTATTTTATTTAAACTGACTTTTTTCAACTTTATTCATATTTTGATTTCAAATAAATGAATTTTATTGAAATAATTATAATTTATTATCACTTTTTAGTCGGATAATATAATCATTTTATACATATAATTATGCACATTAATTATGCACATTAAATAGCATCTAATTTTTCGAAAAAAAAAATATTAAACCACAATTAAAATTAAACAGAAAAAACATTATCATAAAGTTAAAAGGAATGGTTATTTGCTTATATGGCAATATTGGATTGAATTGGTAAAATGATGTACAAATTTATTCATGAACCAAAAATTTAAGCTTGAAAAATTCTAGTAAAGTTTTAAAATTCATATAATTATATTTTGTTTCCCCACCCCGAAGAAAGAAATATAGTAATAAGAGTACTGAAACAACTCAAGATGGACAATGACATCTAATTAAGAAACAAAGATTTGGTAATCATCACCATTCAAAATTGATCATTTATAACCCAATTGAGTTGAATTGTACCATTCAGCCAATCATTATAATTTAGAATCATACAGAAACTGAGCCTGAAGATTGATGAACTCCAAAACCTGAATGACTTCAATTCTAATTCAAGCACATTCAGAAATCTGTAATGAAGTTGTTTTGTGTAGGTAATCCATTGTGTATCCTATACTTCCGGTTAAATTGAACCATATTTCCTGTCACTTTTCAGAAATGACCCTTGTGACGAAGTAGAAGGTCGTTCCCAAGAGGCTTCGGCTCGTGAATAGCCACTGTCGACCTTATCCGCACGTTTGTAGCCATGGCCTTCACCACTTACCTATTTTTACAAATTCAAAAGGCTGATATCAGTCTGAATATACAATTCTCAAATCCGAAATAAAATCCTTCTAAAAATGAGTAACTAATTTCCTTTGTTTTTCCAGTGTCCCCTCCGCATTACAGCAAATGCATTTGAATCGGTTCAATAGTCTGAGAGCATATCAAAAGAAGCGTTGAAACTCGAAAGTGCTGCTATTTTAATAGTTAGAGATAACCATTTCATACACCTCACGAACAAGTTAATCCCACAAACCCTCAAGGCAACCATTGCTTTCATAGTCAATCATAGTTATTCGATTTTGACCATATTGGCCTGTTGAAGCAGACTTAACATCTCACTTTTGATCCATATTCACTCCGCCAATTACTAACAAATAGAGTTGAAATAACAATTTATCAGAATGGTTTAAGCAAACTCACAGTTTCTAAACACGCAGATAATATTGTCATGCCTGGCAAAGCATCAATCCCGTGCTGCATTCAGATAAAATGCCAACATATCGTTAAAAGAGTACATTTCATAGCCATGGAAAATAAAATAAACAGCTATAAATATAAATGCTGCTAAACAAAATAAAAGCTGGCAACTAAAAATGCTGCTTTATGAAAATAAAGCATATACCAGGCGTTCAACACGTGTCTTGTAGATAAATCCAGCACAGCAGAACACTGTTGATGAGACAAAGAATCTGCTCCATGCCAATTTGTTTAAGAGCCAAAATACAGAATGCAAAAGAAATAGTTACTGGAATCTTTAACATGCTAACAAGAACATTGACATTTTCCAGATGCTCCGGAAAATAGCAACACTTGCTGAGTAAGAGATTTACAGACTGAATGTGAAGTTATACAAGTCATTGGTTATTAGCAAAAGCCATCACACATCTATAAACACATACTGGATTATTGGCAAGTTTAAGGATACATTTTGCAGAAAAGAATGCACTGCACTAACTGAAAGACCACATCATATATTTCTAGGCCAAATGTCAACAAATTACAAACCTTTTTGCCCATTTTTAAGCCAATTTTTTTCAATTTTACCAATTGGTACTTGAAAGTTACAAGTTTGTATTAATTTTTAGCCATCTCACCAGAAAGATAAAAAAAAAAAAAGAAAAAGAAGAAGAGCCTAATTAACAACAAAAATCCAAACATTTACCCATTTTCTGATTTCATCCATTTCTTTTTCAAAATACTATGAATTACAACTTCTAAATCACATCAGCGTCACTACTGAATAAACAATAAAAATATACTAACTATTAGATATAGCAATGGCATTTAAATATGAATAAATTTGCTAAAACTTACATACATTCGAAAAATTTGGTTAAAATTGAAAATATGCTCAAAGTTCTTCATTTCTTTTTCACATTTAGTTTATTTTTCTGTCAATCAATTAAAATTGATACCAAAATTAAAGTTTCAGACATGAAATGATAAAATTGAAAAAAAAAAAATGGACAAAACTGAGAATTTGAACAATGGTTTGGATTTTTTTTTTTTTTTTTTTTTTTTTTGTCAATAGCCTATATTTGTACTCTTATTTTACAAAAAAAGGAGCATGCACTTGTAAGTCTTTTTAAGATGAGAAAGAAATTAGTCAAAATTGCCATACATGCAAGATAAGACCCCAAATATTGCCCATCCTTGTCTTGGATCTTCCCTTTGATTCTGCCTTTGTTCTGCAATATTTGACCAAAAAAGGATGGAACTTCAGAGAACTTGAAATTAAGCATCAATCACAAACAAAAAATTGGAACAAAAGCAGAAGATACAGTGTGAAGTTTCAATAGACACCGGCATTAAACTTATCGGTGCTGCATAAACTCAGTATCACCCCTTTTGCCATATGTCAAAAATAAGTGACAATATCAAACGGATTTACAGGAACTCAAGAAGATGGAAGGGTTGACCTATAGGCTCTTTGCATGTGGTATATTATAGAATGAAGTGAACTATACAATTCACCTAGTTTAAGAAGATAGGATGACAACAAAACTAACACTGAAATAAAGAACTTTTTAGCACATAATTGATTTTTTTTTTTTTTTTGGGCCTCAAAAATGGAGGATTTAAGTTGAGGTAAGATTAAGATCCAAGAATAGGATGAAAGCAAGAGCATTTTGGATCTGTAAAATCAATATAAGCTTACCACAAAATTTGGCAAGAGTAAACAGAATGGGTTCATAACCCTCTATTGGTATAGTGACATTAACTTCATAGGGTGTATCTCGGACCTCCTGACCTTTAAAAGTTAGAAATTTAATTTCAGAATATCATCTACAGAAAAGGACATCATAACATGGCAAGAATAGAGAGAACCATACATCTCCAATCCAAAAACAGTGTTGTAGGTGATAAAGTAGTGGGAGGGCTCCCAGTTGCACCGGAGCCTGACAACTGAACCTCAAGGCCTTTCTCAGGAAGAACCTGAAAAGGTAGTAAATTAAAAAACAAGCACACAAATATTGAGAAGATGAATTTTAAATAGCAAGTTTTCATGCATTGGGTAGACTATGAGTACCTTAACAATAGGCTTTTTCACCAACGTAGAAAGGGAGGCAATTGCAGTCATATAAAGGGCAACATGAGTTTGTTCTGTGCTGAAGCTGCAAAATGACAAACCTAACTTCAGCAATTGAGAACATTTAATATTCAGACAAATTAAGCAAAAATTTACCCATACTGCACCTCTTAAAAATAAAAATAGAAAACCACACTAATGTCAGGAAAAAAAATAATTACCTAAAGTCTTTGTGATACTTCTCATAACCTACTTGAGTCATGCCATTATAAACCTACAAGTTAATAAACAATAAACTTCCATAAACTCTCTTTTGTTCTTTACTAAAAAAAGGATGGATTGAAATTAAAGCAAAAGGCATGAAACCTCCTAAATAGTCTATTTTCTGAGTACACTAGAGGGGCATGATTACTTACTATTTCCCATGATCTAGGATGAAATCCAACAGTGAAGCCCTCAAATACACGTGGTCCTGGATTTTCACATGGCATAGCAAGTTCAACAAAAACTCTGAAACAAGGAAAAATTGGTATTATTTACACGTAAAGAAACAAGAATTGAGAGAAATCGATTGGGTATTTCATTATGAAAAAGTACACATATATATACAACTTTGTAGAGACCAAAACAGGAAGAAAATCAAGTTAATTCCTATAATCAAGCTAATTCCTATTTAGGCTAATAATACATATTTACATCCTACTATAGCTTATAATCTTGTAACACTCCTCCTCAAGCTGGAGCATAGATATCAATTATGCTCAACTTGTTACAAATATAAGAAACACGAGCTCCATTAAGAACTTTTATAAAGATATCTCATAACTATTCTCCAGTCCTCACATATGTTGTAGATATTAGATCTCGCTGAATCTTTTCATAAACGAAATAACAATTAATTTCGATATGCTTCGTTCGTTCATGAAATACTGGATTAGATAATGTGAAGAGCAGTCTGATTATCACACCATAGTTTAACTGGTACCGAAGACTTAAGACCTACTTCAATAAGGAGTCGGTATATCCATATAATTTCATATACAGATTGTGCCACATAGCTCAATATTCTGATTCTGCACTCAAACGTGAGACAATAGATTGCTTCTTGTTTTTCCATAAAACCAAATTTCTGCCTACGAATACACAATAGCCTGTAGTAAGTCTCCTGTCATACTTAAATCCAACCCAATCAGTATCAAAAAAACACTCAATTCTAGTATGACCATGATTGTCATACAAAATGCCTCTTTTAGGTGCTCCTTTTAAATAACACAATATTTATTTCATTGTCATCCAATGATGAACAATTGGTAAAGACATGTATTGACTTATAACAATAACTGAATATGCAATATCTGGACGGGTCACAGTAAGATAATTGAGTTTTCTAACCAATCTTCTATACCTCTCAGGATCCTCAAACAATTCTTCTTCTTTTTTCAATTGCAAATTAGAAACCATTGGAGTGTTGCACAGTTTAGCCCCCAATTTTTCTGTTTTAGACAACAAATCAATCACATATTTTCTTTGAAACAAGAAGATTCCCTTTTTGCTTTAGTTCACTAAAACACCAAGGAAGTATTTCAACATCCTCAAATATTTAGTATAAAACTAGCCTTGAAGAAATGATTTAAGAGATAAGATATTTGTAGTGTCATTACCAATAACGACAATGTCATCAACATACACTACTAACAAAATAATGTCATCCGCAGACTTTCTGTAGAATACTGAATGGTCAGACTGACTTTTTCTCATTCCAAACTTCTCAATAGCTTGGCTAAATTTTCCAAACCAAGCACAAGGACTTTGTATGAGCCCATACAATGATTTACGAAGACAAAATACTTTTCCAGACTCCCCCTAAGCAACAAAGCCAATTGGCTGCTCTAAAGAAACCTCTTCCTGAAGATCACCATGAAGAAAAGCATTTTTGATGTCCAGTTGATGCAATAGCCAATTATAAATGGCAGCCATAGAGATAAATAATATAACAGATGTAAGCTTAGCAACAGGAGAAAAAGTGTTAGAATAATCTACACCATATGTTTAGGAATGTCCTTTAACAACCAAGCGAGCTTTCAGACGTGCAACTGATCCATCAGGATTAAATTTTACTGCAAAAACCCATTTACAGCCAATTGCTTTATTCCCTGCAGGTAAATTCATTAAAGTCCAAGTACCAATATCTTCTAAGGCATTCATTTCCTCAATCATAGCCTGACACCAACCAGGAGACGGTGCTTCATGAACAGATTTAGGAATACTGGAATAGAAATTGAATCCAGAGAAGCAATAAAAGTGCAAGATGACAATGATAGATGATTATAAGTACACTGACGTTTACCTTTTCGAAGAACAATGGGAAGATTATCTAGATTAACAAATTGAGGGATTGGATCTGACAACAAAAGAGCAAGTGAAGCTGACATAGGACATGGTTCTGAGGGAGTCGTTCATCGGGAATAGACTTGCACTACATGAGGCTTAGGACGAGCAGAGATAGACTCAATAGGATTAGAAACTGAAGATGTAATGGTATAGATTAACAAATCATCATCCTCCCCCTAACTTGTATAAGATGGAGATGAAGAAAACGAAGTGTCCTCAAAGAAGGTGACATCAGCTGACACAAGATACTTGTTAAGAGTAAGACAATAACACTTATACTCCTTTTGGACACGAGAATACCCAAGAAAAATACACTTCAAAGATTTTGGATCTAATTTTGTGACATGAGGGCGAACATCTCGAACAAAGAAAGTACATTCAAAGATCCTAGGTTCAATAAGAAATAATGTTTTATCTGGAAAAAGAACATGATAAGGTGTCTCACCATTAAAAACAGACAATGACATCCGATTAATCAAAAAACAAGCTGTAGAGACAGCGTCTGCCCAAAAACATTTAGAAACCTTCATTTGGAATAATAATGCTTTTGCAGTTTCTAGAAGGTGTATTTTCCGCTCAGCAACCTCATTTTGAAATGGTGCATCAACACAAGAAGTCTGATGAAGAATATCATGTTGAATCATGTAATTTTGAAAAATGGTAGACAAATATTCTTTAGCATTGTCACTTCTCAAAGTTTGAATAGAAACATGGAACCGAGTCTTAATTTCAACATAAAAAGTAGAAAAATGAGAAAATACCTTTGAACAATTTTTCATTAAATATAACCATGTCATTCGAGAATAATCATCAACAAATGTAACAAAATATTGAAATTATGGTTTGGATATAACAGGACAAGGACCCTAGACATTTGAATGCACTAATTCAAAAGGAGCACTAGTTCGTTTATTGACTTTTGGACTTGAACTAAGACGATGATGTTTTGCAAATTGACATGACTCACAATCTAAAGAGGACAAACTTTGAAACTGAGGATAATTTCTTTAACACAGAAAGGGAGAGATGACCAAACCTACAATGTGCTTCAAATGGGTTGACTATTCCATAACAAACTATGGATCTCCGCACTTTTGTATCAAGGATGTAAAGACCTCCAAACTCATGTCCTTTACCAATAACTTGTTCGTCGCAAGATCCTGAAACACACAATAATCAAGAAAGAGTGAGACAAAACAGTTTAAGGAACGGGTAAGTTTACTAACAGAAATTAAATTGAAAGATAGCTGAGGTAAACTAAGAACAGATGACAAAGGAAGTGTTGAAGTAGGAATAATTGTGTTACACCCAAAAACAAACGATGTAGATCTATCTGCTAAAGTAACATTAGAGGTAGATGTGTATTTTTGAAAGATATAAAACATATTATAATTACCTGTCATGTGGTCTATGGCACTGGAATCAATGACCTATTTGGAAGAGGAAGAAACAAGACATGTATTAGGTTTACCTAATTCAATGATAGTAGTGACAGAAGTAGGCTGAGATTTCAAAAAATTTTGATACTTAGCATATTCATCTGCAGATATTATGACAAATTTTTCTTCCATATTTGTTAAAATAATCAAACAAACTACTCAAAATTATACCAGTCACCAAGAGAGGAAAACAAAACTTGTAATACAAAAGGCTTCATACCACACCGATGTAGACCCAATCAGATCGGATAAGATTTAATCCCAAACAGCAAATTTAACTCCCAAACATTGAAATATCTCCCCAAATAGTAAGAGAAGAGAGGATACAAAATTTCCTGATGGGCAAACAAACATTAGTGGATAAACACCAAGACTGAGGCGACCTTCAGAGAGAAAATCGGTGTTAGGATTCTGATCACCGGATTTTGGGCCAGCACTGATCAGCAGGTGGTGCTTCTTCTAAGGTCGATGATGACATACTAAAGTCACTATAAAATAGTGAGGCAAAACTCTTGCTCTCTAGGGCAAGAAAAAATAAAATCTAAATTTGTTTCTGAAAATGCCTTAAGGCTCTAATACCACGATGAAGATAGGAAATTTGATTGTGTATTTTATTATAAAAGAGTACACATATTTATACAACTTTGTAGAGATGAAAATAGGAAAAAAATCAAACTAATTCCTATTTAGGCTAATAATACATATTTACATCATATAATATAGCCAATATTCTTGTAACAAAAACCTTGTAATTTGAATCATGCTCTAAGCATTCATTCAGCTATTTTTTCTGCACATATTGTTAGAGAAATACAATGACTAACAATGAGTTTGCAGTGCTGAGTAGCATGCAATTTATATTCCTTCAGATTCTGCCTCATAATTTTCTTTAAATCGTGATGACAATATTCTCAAAATGGGTAGCATCTTGCAGAGAAGATGTTCATTGGAGGACTGGATGGAAAAGCTGTTATCAGATATTGATGTGTCTAGAAGTGCTTCAGTTGGAATATTTCTTGAACTTGAAGCTGCTGCTAGGTCATGTAAGTGTC
Source organism: Balakata baccata (assembly GCA_949630135.1). Lineage (NCBI taxonomy): Eukaryota > Viridiplantae > Streptophyta > Magnoliopsida > Malpighiales > Euphorbiaceae > Balakata > Balakata baccata. The sequence goes on from CATIWF010144314.1 coordinate 49,853, forward strand.
CCTGTTTCATCTTTAAAACTGCATTATTTTCTTCCTGAACTTTGAACTGGTATCTTTTGTTACATGATAAGTTTTTTGGTTCTCGACTTCACTTCAAGTATGTTTATTTGACAATGACACTTACATATGCATAAGGCATTTATTCACGAAGCAGTTGAAAATATTTGAAAAGTTTGAAATAGGTAGACATGTAGCTTTATTTGATTGGTATCCTGAGTGTAAATAACATTTCAAAGATTATGATTTATTCTAAAATGATAGCACTTCTTGGATTGACATGTATCTTGAATCCTTTTCAGTTTTTGATGACGAAAATTCTGCCAGTGACGTAATTCCTCCAGCTCTGTTCCACATCGACTCAGATGTTTCTCTGCTTGCCGGTGGTTTGTCAATTGCATCAGATCATGGTAATGATTCTTCTGATGTATCAGAGGTTGGACCTCCAGGTTATGTGAGAGGTAACAGTGTCGATTTGGGCATGGAAACCTCAACTTCTGAACAAAACATAGTGGATCCAATGGAAGCAACTGTTAAACATGGCATATTTAACAGCAAATCTATTATGGAGAACCTAGAAAAATTTTCCAGGTGGAAAATGCATTATGGAAGAGAGAAAAATATCATAAGCCCAGAGAATGCAGTAGAGAATATAACCCGTGCTAAATCTTTTACTGGGGATGCAAATGAGTCTTTACCAGGGCTCGAGTATCAGAAACTGGATGGTCATGTTCGGAGACTATCGACAGATAGTATTGGAAGCGACTTAAGTTCTCTAAGAGCTAGTGAAATATCAAATTTGGGTGTGGGTAATTTGTTTGGTGATGACTCCCTTGACTGTCGAGAAGTTACTGAAAGTCCTAAAGTATTTGATGTTCCTATAAGCTCTAATTTACAATTACCAAGGGAATCACTTGTTGTCCTTCCATCATTTGAGCGCCATAAATTGAATAGGGTTCTTAGTACTGTGAGACAGAGACTGGCTACCGCAAAAACAGACATGGAGGATCTAATTGCCAGGTTAAATCAAGAAATAGCTGTGAGGCAATTCTTGACAACAAAGGTATACTCGTGAAACTCATTAGCTGGAGGTAGATTTAGATTCCTGGTCTCCTTTCTTAAGTTGGGCTACAGTTCTCAAGCAAGTATGGTTAGTGTTTCTTATGTTTTAGTTTGTATGAGATGAGATGTAGTATGCTATGCTTGTGAAACTGTTGATTTCTTGGATTATAGACAACTATATACTTCTTTTGTTCCTTACATATATTATATATTGCTAAATACTTCATTGTATAGTTGTGAGTAGAGTGAGTTTGTGGACCAAATGCTTTTGATGTCTTAATTCTGTCACTATTGAATTACTTGTTGAATATTATATTGCAATGCAAAAACATTGTTACATTGCTTAATGCGTTTTACTGCTCTGTAAACTATTTTGGCATTTGAATGAGTGCATTCTCTTATCGACAATAATTATCACGGAACATGATGGTGCTGACCTTTATTATTAAGGGGTAAAAGAAAGGGTGCTGTACAGTATTGATAGTATGGCTGAAATTGATTTAGAAGACTTTCTCTTGTAGGTTAAAGATTTGGAAGTGGATCTTAAGACTACCAGGGATAACTGTAAAGAAAACATGCTGCAAGCTGCTTTGATTGAGAGGGAAAGATTTACTCAAATGCAGTGGGATGTGGAAGAACTTCGTAGACAGTGTTTGGAGATGGAGATGAAATTAAAATTTGAACAGGTTTTTTTCTACAATCAATACTTTTCTTTTATATTGTCCATTTTGTATGTTTGTGATGATGATGTGTATTGGTGAATAATGTGTGGGAACATTGCAGGATGGAAGGGCACGTGTTGAGTCTGCAAAAATTTCTATTGTTCAGGAGAATGAAATGTTGCTGCAGCAGTTGAATATTGCCAGAGAGGACCTTGATAATCTACACAAGCATCATGAAGAGTTGGAACTGAAGTCAAAAGCAGATGTGAAGCTCCTCGTTAAGGAGGTGAAATCTCTTCGAAATTCTGAGTCAGATCTTAAACAAGAGCTGAGCCGCCTGATGAAAGAAAAATTAGAACTAGAAGTAAGTTCTTTGCTTCTCTGACTTTCCTTTTTTGTTTATACGATCTTGCTTCTCTTGTAGACTTCCACTACAGATTAAAATTATTTTCATGGTCTTTGTAATTGTAACTGAATCCTGCCCACACACCTTCACTCGCAAATGATTCTTTAAAAATTTTAGAATTCATTATGAAATTGATATTCTAGATTCTAAATTAAGAAATTCAACTGGTTGATGCTTAAATCCACTCCCCTTGTTCAAAAAAAATGTGAAAAGGCCTGAACATACTGCCTTCGACTTGATTTTTGCACTATTAAAAAGTGAAATCAAGCTAAAATTTTTTTCTTGTAGAGTATTGAGGGATTTAGGTTGAAGAAGGCTAATCTCAATATGAAAATGATGACTGGAGAAGTTGGGGAATACTGGTGAAGTGGAATCGCCATGCAAAAGAAAAGATGATATGCATGTAATGGCAATGAAAATTCATTGTTGTACTGGTAAAGGCAAAATTAACAGCCTTTAGCCATTACTGAAGTAGCATAAGAATAAAAGCCCTTGCATATGGCAATAATGATAATGGGGGGCTTATGACATAGGATTGAAACTATACTAAATCTGTTAAATAATGGCATAGGATTAAAACTGTCCCATGTGAGTAGCAACACCATGGCTTGTTTCAATGGCAATGAAAATTCATTGTTGTACTGGTAAAGGCCAAATTAACACCCTTTGCTGTAATATGAACTGCCATTACTGAAGTAGCATAAGAATAAAAGCCCTTGCATGTGGCAATAATGATAATGGGGGGGCTTATGACATAGGATTGAAACTGTACTAAATCCGTTAAATAATGGCATAGGATTAAAACTGTCCCCCATGTGAGTAGCAACACCATGGCCTGTTTCAATGAATTTTTAATTGCCAAAGACTTGAGAGGGAAGTTCAACATCAGGAGACTCAGAAGTAAGGAAAATAGATTATTTTATAAAAAAGTCAGAGCACTAGATCATCTTTTTTATTTCTGATTCTGGGGACTGAATTCCTTTCATAAGGAAACTGTGCTGGGGAAGTATCAACTTAATGTATGTTTCTGGAAGATGATGTCATAATTTAGTTTCTCTTAGTTTTGGGTGATTTCTTAATGATTGATTCTATTGAGTTTTTCTCATAATGTTATTATCCTGGAATTGAAGTTTGTAGCAAAAATGACCATCAATTCTATTTTGTTATATTTCTATCTTCAGAGGGTTCTTCAAAAGGAAAAGCAAAGAATACAGATTGTAACTACTGCCAGTACTAAGTTGTTGCATGAATGTGAAATTCTTCGCAGTAGGCTTCAAGAATGTAGTGTCAATTTCCTCATCGAAGAGGAAGATAAATTAATTATGGACACTTCATCACCATCCGATGCCATAGATCTCTTAACGACATCTGACAATCGAATTGGTCTCCTTCTTGCAGAGGTAAATTCCTTTTCTTCTGATCTTGCACTTGAAATGTGGAACTTTCTCTATTGATATTGCACTCAAAATGCGGAACAGGGAGTTTTGGAGTTTATATTTAAGTCATTGCTGGGGCCTTAATTTTATTCAGCTCAAAGACAATGATATGCTAAGAGTGGAACTGAGATGTTTATGCTACCTATCACAACTACAAATATTGGACTCTGTTTCAAAAACAAAATATCACTGTTAGTAGTATTATGTCTCTTTGTTCAGTTTCATCGTCAAATTCAATTGTTACTGATGCAGCTCAGGGTCCTAATGTTAATTATGATGCTACATTAATTTGAACAATTTAGAATCCTTAGTACCTTACTATTTACATTTTAGCCTGATCTCGTACTACTTCAAACATATTTGCATGCTCTGGGAAGTAATTTTATGGTATATTTTCTTTGTTCCCTCGTTTGTCCTGATGCGGTAGTACTATAATATGTCTGATCAAATAGGTTACTCTTGTTGCTTGCATAGTTATGTCTTTTTAACATCCTTAAATTCCTCATCACCCTGGTTTAATTCCATAAATTTGACAGGCACAGCTCCTTGCACAAGATGTAGAAAATTCTAGGGCAAGAACAGATGAAGTTCTGAATACTAATGGCAGTGGTAGCACTGATGATGAGTTGCGGAAATTGCTTACAGAAGTTTTCATTGACAATGCCAGATTGAGGATGCAAGTCAATTCAGTAATTCGCTGTGCTCTAAATGCAGATGTAAAGTCAGATCAATATGGTGAGGAAGAGGAAACTCCTTTGCGAAAAACAGTTTTGAGCCAGTTCTTGGAAGGATGATTGTGAAATATATGTTTAGAATGCACATCCAAAATTATAGCCACACAATGTAAATGCAGCAGATGCTGCTCGATTTTTTATTTTCATTTATATAAGGTGATAATTTATCAGAAAAAAATTGATTGGAAAATATTTATACAACAGATTTCAGAAACTTGAAATTGTATTACTCATGAAAGTAAACCCGAAGCATATCTCATTGTATGGCTCTTTTATCTGAAGGAGTAAGCGTCCGAGTTCCAGTCAATAAGTAGGGAAGCCGCCCTTGGGAAATATATATACCATAAAGTTGTACAGAACAGAAGATGCTATGAAATGTAAATTCTCAATCACATACCTCCATTAACACCAACAATGATCAAAAAGGAAAAATTCTTGAGTTCAATGACCAGAAACCTCCAATTCCACAATTTTTGTGTTCTATTTTTAATTTTTTTCTTTTTACAACTAAAGTACCTAACAGTACAGTTTAGGGAAAATCTAACAGTCGACTTTACTGTTACGAAGATAAAATTGCTGTGGCAGTCACCATATGAATTGACCTTCAAGAAATACCTGGCCAATATGTCAGTAAGCACTGATTGGCTTGTAAGCTTGTCCTGCCTCTTTGCCTCTTTATCCACCCAAGATGCGCTTCGTGATTAGAATCCAATTCTGCTGGCCAGTGCAGTTCTAATAACACTTTACTTGTCCCCACCTCCAAACATCCCCATCATGTCCTTGGTTGAACCCATTTGCTTCATCAAATTCTGCAAGCCACCCATGCCACCAATCTGCTTTAGCATCTGTGGAGGAAGGACTTTGCTCATGTGTTGTGCATTCATGTTTCTAGATAAAGCACTCATTTCACCCTTCTTAGGGATCTTAAGTCCCTTCATTTTGCTCCAAATTTTAGCCAGACGCTTGTACTCTTCCAACATTTCCATTACTTCTCTAACGTGGCGACCAGAACCACGTGCTATCCTCATAATCCGTGAGTCATTCATAAGCTTAGGATTAGAGCTATCCAACTCTGCAACACATAAACAACTAAAAATTATGAACAAAATTGATAGTTTCAATTACTAAATTTTCCCATCCAAGACTTATACTAAACATAAATACATCAAAAACCATTTATTTACCTTCATTTGTCATTGAGTCCATCATAGTCATGTACCGCTTAATCTTTGCCTGGCTTTCCTTTTCACGGCCTTTTGGCATCAATTCAGCACTAAATCCAGGAAGCATTGAAAACACCTATGCAAAATAAAAAAGAATTTAAACAGAAATTCACCACAAATAAGTGTGAAAAATAAATGGGCAAAGGTGGTGTGAAATTAGCAATTAGAGTTCATATAGAATTCAAGATCAACAAATGATTGTTGATGTTCAGTTATTGCTTACAAGACCGATTAACCACAAATAGTTCTACTATGGCTATATCCAACATAATCTGATGTTTTAAAAAATCAAATTAGTCCATAAAATATTTTGATTTAAGATGTCTAAATTAATCCTACTAATTGGAAGTACTTGCAAGGCAATGTTCAACGAAACAACAAATTATAACTTCAAAATCTTTAAGCAGGCCTAGAGGAAACACAACTGTGGGAGGTAAGAAAATGATCTTTTGGTGCCCATGCTTATTTACCAGTCATCTTATGCGGTTAGCATGGTCTCAAAATATCTTCCAAATAATTACTGCAAATAGTTCACTTCTTTGCATATGATACAAGTACAGTCTCTTGAAAACGATATATATATATATATATATATAGGAAATGCAAATTTATAAACTACAGCTTGTAATAAGTAAGCTAACTAATAATATCATTATTTTCTGTATTGTGTGTTTTTTCCCCCCCTAGCATTTCAGAACACCTTAGAATGCTATCAGAAAAATAACAAATGCTATGCTGAATCTAACAAAACAGCATGACGAGAACCTGGCCAATGGGACCCATTTTGAGTATGTTTTGAAATTGCTCGTACATAATCCTCAAGGTAAAATTTCCTTCAGAGAGTTTCTGTAGAAGCTCAGGCTGTTGATCCATAGGAACAACCTCATGAATTTTGTCCATGAATCCAGACCAGTCACCCATGCCTACATGGAAGATTATTATTAAGTAATTACATACAGAAACATGAAGATTTTCAAGTTAACGATTTTGGACACAAGAAGAACACCAACAAACAGAATCAAAGATGAAGGACAGAAGCAAATACCCAAAAGGCGACTAACAAAAGGCTTAACATCAAAAACTTCAAACTCGTCCATATGCTCTCCTGTTCCAATAAATATTACAGGGCTTTTTGTTGCAGCAACACTGTAAATGGTATGCAAAATAGAAAGCCATATTATTAAAATAGTAAATATGTCACCATAAATTGTTGGAAAGCATCTCGTCTTTCAGATAAATAAATTTCATAGCAAGAAAATGCAAAAGGCATGGTTTGGGTGCATGTCATAAAGAAAAAGCAAGAATGTCAATCTCAGAAGATAGAATCTAAATTTACTTGAATTATGGTTTTGTTTTTTCCCTTGTTTTCCTTCTATAACCGATTTAGTTTATGTAACCTCTTTGATATAGCAATTAATCCAGCAAGGAACACCGATGAAAAGGCCTACAGTAATCACAAGAATACTTACGCACTAAGAGCACCACCACCCTTTGCATGACCGTCCATCTTGGTAACAATCACAGCTCCAACCGCAACACTTTCCTTAAATGCTTGAGCTTGATCAAATGCAGCCTGACCAATGCTACTGTCCATAACAAAGATGACAAGATCCGGTTTCTGGAGGGCATAAAAGATGTTAGTGTCTATAAACCAATGACTAATAAGATAATAGGAGAATATAAAATACCGTTGCTTCGGAAACTTGTCGCATTTCTTCAAAAAGAGCAGCTTCCTGCTTATGTCGTCCACTGGTATCCACAATTATGAGATCACAATTTTCCTTCTTAAATCTTTCCACTCCTTCCACAGCAATCTTCACAGGATCTGATTCCATATAACTGAAAACAAAAGGCCAGAAGATATTCAAAACGATAAAATGCAAATATGATCAGAAGTTTTTCAAATGTTTAGTATTACAACAGAAGGAACTGATGGAAATAAACACCTTCCGTAAAAAGGAATCTTAGCTTTTGTCGCATTCTGCTTCAGCTGATCAAAAGCACCAGCTCTGAAAGTATCAGCACAGACCAGAGCAGGTTTCCACCCTTTTTTCTGATGATAATATGCATATTTAGTACATGTTGTGGTTTTACCGGACCCTGAAAGTTTTTCAAAAATAGAGGGAATTAATAAACAAAGATAAGAGGCTAAGAAAGCGATAAATTGATATGTCATTTCGACCATGCTCAATATCAAGCATCTCACGCGAATTCCTTATGAATTCACATGAGATGACTACACTTGGTATCCAACAAGAAAAGCGGGCCAAAAAAACAAATACCTTGTAATCCAACAAACATAACTACACTAGTTTTCCCTTTCTTTGGAGTAAAAGATGGCTTTCCCGGATCCAACATTTTGCAAAGCTCATTAAATATTGCCTACAAAAATCCAAAAGACATAAACTTTTCTCTCAAAATCTCAATTCCACAATGATCCAACCTAGTTGTTCAAAAGGAACAAAATTGAATAATTGGGTTTTCAATGATTGGAAATACCTGCTGGATTATCTTTCGCTTGTTATGACCAGCAGCAAGATCATCGAGATTGACGATCTTCTTGATATTGGTTTGCATGTCGCGGACGAGCTTGAACTGGACATCGGATTGGAGGAGAGCACGGGTGATCTCATTCAGACACTCATTAAGGACCTTTTCGTCGATAATTGTGGCATTGCTCATCTGCTGGATTGCTCGGGATATGCTCCCTCCTAACTGTGCCAACACCATTTTCGATTATTGGAACAATCTCGATCTGAATTTTAGGGTTTAAGACAAATATAGGAAATTTGGGGGTTAGGGATTAGATGAAATTGAGATGTTTAGAAGAAAACTTGGGAAGAATATGGAAAGAGGAGCTGCAGCTGATGAACAACAAACTGTCATATGGGAAATGGAATGGGCTGGGTTTGATCTGATCTGATTTGATTGGGCCCTTATTTACTTTTAAATTTTATTTGCAAAATTATGTTTTTTTTCTCTCTTCATTTTTTAGCCAAGTAATTTTCGTTTGCACCGAATGTTACATCTTTTTTGTTTTCTATAAGAACTACTACAGCAGATTTTTGTCTTCTTCGACAGCCACCATTATAGATTTTTATTGTTTCCAATCATTGCAAATTTTCATTTTTTTTAAGAGTTGTCATCACATATCTTTTATCTTTTTCAAGAGCTACCATTGCAGACCTTTATTTTCTCTAAGAGTTATTGTCTTTTTTGTCTTCTCTGAAATTGAATATAATATTTTCAAAATAAGTTTTTCCACCAATAACCGCTTTCTTTTTCATTAATAATAAGTAGCAACCTATAAATTTTCTGCGAAAGATTTTGGCTTTTAATTTTATTCCATACATTGAATTTTTTTATGATAGCTAATGGATTGGTTTTGATTTTATTTTATGTATTGAATTTTGTAATTTTATATGTGATTGAATCAAAATATACCAAAAATATCTCCAAACAGTAGCAGTCCTACGTGGAGTCTTATAGGGGCCACAACCTTCCTATATCAAATAAAAATGTTATAATAGTTCAATTTTTTTTAATCATTTTTTCATTCATTCCCCTTTCAATTCAATATCTCATAGTTGCACGGTTAAATATCAAAAATTAGATATGTTTAATTTGTCTTTTCAGTCTAATAACTCTCTAGCTTGTTATTTCTTTATATTTATACTTAGATACAATAGATTTTATTATGTAAGTTTATTATATAATGAGAAATATTACTTATTTCAATTCTTTTTTATTTCAATTTATCCCAACTTGCATTTTATAATTCACCTACTTGTGTTATTTAATTTGTATTAAAATACAAATATTTTAATCCAAATTGGGACAAATTGGAATAAAAAACGTCGGGGCAAATGACATTTCTCTTATATAATATAATTTTAGAATAAAAATTATAAATTTGCCACTACTATATTGAACTTCTGGGTCTGCCACTGTCTCCAAGATATACTAGAGGTATTCACATGGAATTTCTAAAAATATACCCAAGATATCTCTAAGGTATATCCGAAAAATTCCTTACAAGAAATTCCCACAGGAAATTCCTTGAGAATCCCTAATATATTTCAAGGAATTTCCATAAAATTTCCAAATGTATATTAAACTATTTGTTTAAGAATTTGTGATATTCTGAATCGTTTTTTATTGGATTTTGTGTAATTGAGTCATGATATCTCCAAAGTATACATAAGATATTTCCATGAAATTTCCAAAGGTATATCCAAGATACCCCAAGAAATTTCCATGGAATTTCCAAAGATATATTTAAGGTATCCCCAAAGTATACCAAACTATTTGTTTGAGAATTTGTAATATTTTGAATTTTAATTGAATTCTATTAGTTTTCTTCTTCTTTAATAATCAATTCTTCTTATTTTTATTTTTTTTGTTCTTTATTGGTAAAAATTGAAGCATGATATGCTCAAGGTATACTGATAATGTGCCGAAAATATATTGTCCAGACATATTTTTAGATAATTTTGAAATTTAGGTACTATTGTAATTTTAGAAAGTTATTTTATGTAAAATTGAAAAAAACTTTAAATGCCAGTGGAAATGTAAATTGGTATCTAATTTTCAATATTTCCGTAAAATTCTCTTTTTCAAAATATAGGATGAGTGTTAAATTCACAAAACTGGATTATCTACATTTTTATTATTTTTTTATAAAAAAATAATAAAATTAATTCAGACAAAAATAATTATAAAAATAATTCTTTGAAGCCTCAAGTGATTCATTATATGATGATTTGGAATTGAAAAATTCAGCTGAACTATACTTACGGAGAGACTAATGCCCTATTTGGCATTGAGTTTCTGAAAAACAAAATGTATTTTTTATCTTTTTTTAGTTTTGAAAAGTATTTTTGATAAAAACAGGTAAATAAATATTTTTTTCTAAAAATATGTTTACAAAAAGTAGTTTATAAAAAATTAAAAAAATCAGTCAATTAAATAAAAAAAAAATTAAAATCTGCTTTTAGAACACTCAACAACAATCTCAAACACCCCTTAATAATTGTGTTGATTGTTTATTCAATATGAGTTTTGCCACAAATTATATTATGGGCTCCAGTCCATATAACATTATGGACCAAATACTATTACACATGTGAGAAACGGTAACAATTTTATAAATAAAACAAACTTATACAGTTATCACACACAGTGACAATTTTGTAAATATTTATCATTTATTTGTAGATATATTCATTAATTTATTGAGAAAGATTTGTTTGTTATAAAACTATAAATTCATTAGAAAGAAAATAAAAGTTCACGGGTTTACTAACCAAACACTGACTATGAAAATTGGAATGAATGAATTTCCACATTTTTTTCATTATCCAAACGCCTCCCTAGAGTTTGTGTTGTACGATATTTTAGGTTTGTTACCTCCTTTCTATTTTTTTCATTTTTAAAGTTAATTTCATAATCTCTAATATGAATAATATGTTTCCTTTATTACATCAACAAGGTGGACTTAGTTTTGCATCTATGCAACTGGTGTTTCGACTGAACCGTACCACAAGCTGTGCACTCAAGGCAACTCAGACAACAGCTCCGGTCCAATCAAACCACGAGTAAATGATTAGATAGAGCATCTGTCTAACCAACTTGGACCAGTAAAGCAACAAGCATGACAGATTTTGAAGAGAGAAGAAAACCACAATCATTTTACTTGGAGACTCGCATAAAATGTACATTCTTCGAATATTTGCTTAAATTCATTCGCTGTCGCTGCTCTAACCTGTTCACATTATACAAGTTAATACTGAGATTGAGAGGAGAAAAAAATGAAAGAATTCCACAAGGATGCCGTAGGATTTCTTCAGCGCAATGCTGAGAAAAGTCTATAAAAGCAACCCAAATAAAGGATGGCTTGGCCATCGGGACCATATCTTCAGGGGAACAAAAAATCTAATGGCTAATTTGGGACGTAAAGATTTGTATTGGTGACTCTCACATCCCTCACCTAGCGAAGCTTTTGAACTTAGAGGTTGTCTTTCAGCCATTTCATAGCGCCATTCGCGACAGATCTGTCAATTCAACAATCTTTTCAGGTAATGCATCCAATAAAATATATCCAAAAGGTTAACTATACAAAATAAAACAATGTTTAAAAATAGGAATTTGATATACCAATGTAGTTTATAATTTCCTTTACAATCCCTAACGCTAATTTTTTTGTATAATTGCATGTGATGTTGCAAAATCTAGCATGAAACAAAAAAATTAAGCAGGAGGTTCAATGTCTCCAGAAATCTTCAGAATAAACAGCTAGAGATATGCAAAATAATAGCCCAAGATTTTCAGAATCATCACATATAAGAAAATATGACAACACGCACTGAAGCTGATACAAAAGAATGTTGGATCAGTAGGATTAAAATAAGAAAAAGAATATTACCCTGCAAAATCTTTCAACTTCTTCCATACATCATTTTCATCTCTTGATTCCTCATTTTTCTCAGCAACAGTTTCTACTGGATGTTCCTTGCTTTTACCTGCACAAGCAAAATGTTATTTACCTCACATAATCAAACCAGAATTTCAGCCAAGCAATGTTATATAATATTCTTATAAGACAGAACATATGCAAAACAGAACTAATCAGCTATCGTCACTACATCAATTACAAGTGAGAGCATATCATCCATGAAGGAGAAAAATTGCTTACTAGCAGGTGGAGTTTTGGGACGAACTCGTGATCGAGTGCTGGAAGTATTACCCAGAGAAGCAAGTTCTTCAAGCAACTCTCGCTCTTTGGCACTGTAAATATGAACCAAAGCTTTGGAAATGAGCTTGAGAAATTATGTAAATTATTCATGATATAAGAACATGATTACAGGAAAATATCCAAATATGGAACTAGAACTAATCAATTATGATGAGGCTATGTCTAAGCATCAATCATGGTCAAGTTTCAGCTTAGCAATCTCATAAGAAAAAGAAAGAACGTTGCCTTAAATCAGCAGTACAAATAAATAAATAGAGTTTATATTTCAGGCATTGTAATAACATTTATAGACAGATCCGTATCCAGTTATCTACCCTATCCCGACCAAAAAATATTCGTAGACAAACAAGTAATGCGTAAATCAACCAAATCACTCAAATAGAAGATAAAACTGATGAGAGAATGCGGGAAGGGAGGGGTGAGTGGAATAGGCTTTCAGGGTTGAAGAAACTTATAAAGGCAACAGAACATAACTGCAAGTCTAACTAAATTAGGGTGTCTTATGATGTGTTACACAAAAGACAGACCAGGAATCTATAAAAATAATGCATAAGACATTTGACCAACTATAGAGAGAGTATCATATGATCATTAGCAGTAGAAATTATTCATAAACAATCACAATGAGCTCATTGATAGTAAATATGAAGAAAATAAATATATACCTTACACGATTGGGTATGGTAACTTTAATGGTAAACAAGTGATCACCACGGATAGATGGTTTATTGAGTTTAGGTGCACCTTTCTTTGCCAGGACTAGCACATCTCCAGGCTGAGTACCAGCTGGAATCTGAAGATCAGTTATTCCTTCTACTGTTTTAACCTGTTTCAAAAGCCAAGATATCAATTCAGTCTCATGAGGAAGACTTTGGATTGTGCAGCTAGTGTTGAGAGGGACATCATGCACTTGAAGACTTATTATGAACAGGAAGAAAGAATCAAAGCAAATTGGCGTTTCCAAGATAAGAATTAAGAAGCAAAAGATATTATGTCAAAGTATGAGGTCACCCATTTATTGATTCCAGGTAATGGCAGTCTTATCTCTCTCTCTCTCCCTCTCCCCCCTAGGGCATAACTGAATTCAATAGAGTTCCAAAACACTAAAGCAGATATTCGTTGCAAAATATACATACAAGTAATTCAAGCTCCATCATTCCACATTCATCATAAATGTCATGATTCATTTAAGTAACTTATTTTGTCTCCTTATGCACCTGTTCTGCATAAAGAAAGAGCTCGTGTTGAGCTAACACCTTGTACTGCCAAGGGTAATAGATATACTGAAGTTAACATTTAGAGGCAACTGCAATCACTGGAAGGAATATGTTTAAGTGTAAAGAAAAGACGCATCTACCAAAGCAGCCAAATTTGACAATAAGGAAGGTCGCAATCTACACTGAGGAGTTGTGGTTTTGGTTTCTTTAATGCAGGCAAATCATGGCAGAAACAAGTTTAACATTCAAAACTTAAACAATGAGCTTCATGTTATAAGAATAAATTCCATTCATATAACTGATGTTTTCCACATTTTTTTTCTGCTATAAAAATGGAATTTAATCAAGGTTGTTGACCCAATCCGCAGTGGGTCAAGCCTAATTATTTCTCCATTTCTGTTTCAGAATTTTATGTTGTGTGGATTGAAATATTTGTGTTGAATTTCATGTTGTCATGCTAGTGGACCTAACAAGTGAAGGGAAACACTAACATGGTAGCATGAAATACAACTTTTGCTGTTTCCTAATCACTAAATTTTTGGAAGCAATGCTAAACTATCAAAAAATAATGTCGAAAACCACACCTAGTTGAAGCATCTTCCCTCTTAAATCAATAATTATCAGTTGTTGAGAGAAAGTTTCAAACACAAACTCAGTATTAACAACCAATATTAGCTCAAATCGCTAAAATACCTTTACAACAGACCCCAGAATTGCATCAAGATAACTGATTGAAATTGTAGAGTTGAGATTTATGCCATCTCGTTGAATTCCAGCTATCTCCTCAACATCAAGATAAACATAAAGATCTCCAGGAGGACCACTGCAGAAACCAAAATTAATCAATTATTCAGAACCATGTTAATCAAAATGAAATCAGCTAAAGATGCATGCAGTAAAAAATGACCAAACTTTTTTGAATGTTGACTCATTGAGTACTATTACTGCATATGTAATGGACTTCATGAAGATATTAAGGATTGACTGCATAAAATCAATGCTGAAATCTTAGTAATTTTGTTCCAGAAAAAAAAAGGAGGAAGAAGATAAGGATATGTGAAAAGGACTTAGGATTTAGGAAAACATTAAACGATTTGAAGTCTGCTCCAAAATAATCCAATATGAGGATTTAAAAGAACCTCGAAGCCTTCAGTATTTGCTTAATCATTTTCAGCAACAATCTTGACATATAAGTAGTTAATCTGCTCTCTAATATACTAAAAGGAACATCACTTATCCATGATGAGCAACCATCAGCAAGCTTGAGTCTCCAAGATTTTTAAAGATACGAAGGATATTACTCAATATCACTTCTATGTAAGCAGGTGTCTCTTTAAATTCCAAGACCAGCCCATTTAAATAACACTTGTGTCCGTAATCAAATTAATTTTTTTAAACATAAATAACATACACAATTGAGGTGAATTCTAATTTACCCTAATTGAGGACATCATATGCTCTTCAAATACTAGAGCCTAATGCTTGCTCGGCAACGACTAGAATTCATTGCAACCATATACAAAATTGCCTGATGAAGCTTAAATACATGAAAAGCAATGTTTACCAACATACCCCCTTGGTCCAGCATCCCCTTCTCCAACAACTCTAAGAATACTGCCTGTCATAACTCCAGGAGGAACTTTGACTTTGATATTTTTCCTAATACGGATACGCCCTTCACCAGAGCATTTTTTACAGTATTCAGAAATGACTTCACCATCCCCACCGCAATTGGGACATACAGAAACCTGATATAAATTAAAGATGGATATACAAGGAACAACATATGATAAATCCCTGCTGTTTATGGAGAGGAGGAGAGTGTTAGCGAACCAACATACCTGTGAAAACAAGCCAAAGGGTGTTTGCTCAGTTCTCATAACTTGACCCCTGCCACCACAAGTTGAGCATATCCTCATCTTCGAGCCAATCTTTGCTCCAGTACCAATACAAACTTCACAAGTTTCCAAATGAGAAAGCTCAAATTCTTTTTCAGCTCCAAATATAGCCTCCGAAAATTCTAAAGTGATGTCATAACTGCAATACAATTAAATAATATTAGAGCTCATAAAAGCAACTTTAGGTACAGACTTCATAACAGTGAAAAATGAGGAATACATAATGGCCAATCCAAAACATGAATACAAATGAATAGAAGAGTTAAGAACATATGCAGAAGTAAGATCTTAAAGCTTTGGATACATATGCCAAAATATCTACATGCCCTATTTTTGCTTCTCCTCCCATATTTCACCTGATGAATACACCAGTGTACAGGGTTCTTCTCTATTCTCTCCCATCCCCCCTTCTTCCCTTATTTACATGGGCAATACTACATTATATGTATACTATGCAAAAATACCAGCTCACCAAGGAAAACATGCTGGAAACCATTAGAATAAAATTAAGAAAGAAGAACACCAGATAAGATAAGATGAATTCATACACTTCAATAGCAATTATTGCAAAATGTTGGGAGACAAACTGTTATCGAGTAAAACTTATTATCTCACCGTAGATCTTCACCCTTGGTTACTGTACTGCGCCGACGTGTCCCAAACCCAGTTTCCATTCCAGGAAAACCACCCATGCTTGGCCCAAAAAAAGTCTCAAAGAGATCAAAAGGATTAGTCTGCACCAAAAAATGGGGAAAAAAAAAGTGATTTTGTAAGTTGACCTATCTTTATAGGCATGTAGATGGTTCATGCCACCTGTATCAGTTATAGAGTTAAAAAATCAGGTTACAACCTCTGGAAAGAAAAAGATATTTTCTTCATTTGAGTTCAGCAGTGATTTAGCAAACTAAAATTTGATTTGCACAATGTGAATAACCCAGTTTGGAGTTTGGACTATATCCAAAATTCCATTTCTATACATAGCAAAGACTGCTAGTTTCATCTTCACCAAGAAAAATATTTATTAAAAAAAAAGGAGGAAAAAGTATATCAGCATTCAACAAACCTTTAAGCATATTTACCAGAGCTTACGTAATGTGATACACAAAATATGGAACTCCAATTAATATCTTAAGCAGTTAGAGAAAATAATTTTCAACATATGGTTCATTGAAAAGCAAGAAAATTCCATTTCTACAAAAACAAAACACTAAGAAAGATAGATAAGAATAAGTTTGTAAAATTGGCAACCTCTTTCATACATAAGCTCATCAAGTTAAATTAATATAAAAAAATCAGGGTTGGATTAACACCCACAGTTGTCCATTACAATATACAATTCAAATAAGTGGTGCAGATACTTGAATCAGTCATAATTTAGCAACATAAAGACCACTCAGCACCCAAAGGACTCCAGTAATACATGCTGCATGACACTCGAATGATGCGATAGACAAGTCATTTTTTAAGGTGTATAGCAGTATTATTAGCACTAAGAAGAAAGATAAATATATTTTTTTTAAAAAAAGCAATACCGTATAAGCACTTGATGGTCCCCCTACAGTACTCTTAACCCCAGCTTCACCATACTGATCATACAGGGCCCTCTTTTTATCATCTGATAGCACCTGACAGTTTGTAGTTCAGAATTCAAAAGACAATATGACCAAACAACTTTAATTGCAAAACACACTTCAAGCAAGCAAACATTGTTGAAATGAAGAGATCAGAGCAAAGGAAAATAATAAATACAGGCCTTGTATGATTGCAAGAGCATGGCCAGAGGTACCGATATAAATTGTCAACCTCTTAGCTGAAAAGAATAATTTGAAATTGTACATCCAACCAAGTGGAAAGAAACAGAATCAAAGGACTAAATGTTCTGTAATCCATCCAGGACACCTTCCCAAACAAGTCGAGGAATGCAGAATAAAATGCTGGACACCATCTATGGAAGATGATTGATTATGACAAGGTGTTAATGGATATATAGCCGGAGAGCATAATCGATGAAGCTGAATTAATTTTGGGGATACTATAATAATAAATTGCCCTGTCTGCATTTAAGAGTTCAGAATTCCTATGCACACCTCATAAGCAGCACTTATCTCCTTGAACTTTTCAGTTGCTCCAGGTTCCTTGTTAACATCTGGGTGATACTGGAATCGCAATATAATTCAAATTTCAGGACACTAGCAATAAAAATTTGACAAAATAGGGAGCAAGATTAAAGCACAAATTCATATCAAGAAATCCCCAAATAAAAAGGATACCATACTGGGCATAATTTATATAGGAATGAAACGACATACCCACTCACAACTTTTAGTTCGGCTCCTTGACTTCATTCCCAATTTAATAGATGCAAAAATAAAATTTAAAAATTTATTGCGACACAAATTCAAAGCTAAACCTTGTCCTCGCTTCTTTTATACACCCTCACGAATTCATGTTTCACATAAACCAAAACAAACTAGGTAAAAAGAAGCTATAAATAAACAAAATTAAGAAAAAGCTACCTGACGAGCTAACTTTCTGTAAGCAGCCTTAATTTCTTTACTAGTAGCAGATTTGGGGACTCCAAGAGTAGCATAGTAATCTCCCGAAGCATTAATCACGGGTCCAAAACGATTGGAGAAGGCCTTAGTCTTGAACTTCAGAGAAGTAGAAGATAAAGTGGATAAAGCTGCAGAGGCAAATTTCTTGTGAGACCAGAGGTGGGAGCCACCGGTGAAAAATGGCGAAGAAGTTAACAAAGAAGAAGCAGAAGGAGAGGGAGAGGAAGACGAAGTGAAACCCAAAGAAGGAGGAAGGAGAGAGAGAGTAGTGGTGGTAGTAGCGGCGGCGGCCATTGATGAGAATTGGATCGGTTGCGAAGGAATATGACTGACTATGAAGAGTGTGTGGGTGTAATGATCATTTTCCTCGCATTAGCTCTGGTTAGTGTCCCCGCCACAGAGGGAGAGAGTGTGTTAAAAAGGTTGTGTTTTTATGGTGGGTGATAGGAAGAAGAGAGAAGATTGTGTTTGTGGTCGGTGTAACCTTTTCAACTCCACACGTGCTAAATTTCAGACCTTTATTTTTCTCTTTACCCAAAATAAAAAAAAGGTTCATATTTTTCTTTTTCCTTTTTGATACATCATAATAACGTGAAATATATAAATATTATTTATGTTTTCATAATCATTTATTAATATTAGCAGATAAATTTAATTGTTATTTATAAAAATTATTGTTCTTTGATAACCATATCATTAAATAATTATGAAAATGATATTGAGAAAATATTAAATAAGTTATCATTCAGCTAAAAAAAAAAAACTGATTCAAACTGAAATGAAATCTATCGTTATAAGCCAAACTCGATTCTGACCTGATTATCGACCCCCATCCGAAATTCAAACAACTTCAACCAAAATTATTCGAAAAATGTCACAACCATAACAAATCTAAAAATAAAGGAATTACCTAAACCAATTTGATTTTTATTTTTTTAACAAGTTTCACTGAAAAAAAAAAATCAAATTCCACAAGCCAAACAAAAAATTTCTCGAACCCAGCCCAACGAGTATCATGAGTTTGTCCAAATTCAAAAATGTTCAGAAGTCTAATGGCCCAAATCAAATCCGAACTAAACGTCCCGATAAAATCCTAATCGAAGTGAAGCGAGTCACAGGCAGATCATGCCAATACTGACGTCAAGTATGAGCGAATTCACATATGACCCACTACTCGTAAATTTCTAAATATAGCATGTGAATTCTTTCTTTTTCTTTTTCTTGATGAGAAAACAGAAGAAACACAGCTAAACATGAGTGTCGGAACCTCGATTACCTGACAACTTATAAAGGCTCAGATCCTCTCAAGGACTTGCTGATGTTAACAAAGACTAACCATTTAGATGCAAAATAGAACTACGAGATACTGCAGCGTCCCAAAATTTACATCAAATGTAAGTCAAAAGAAAAAGACATGCTTTTTTTTTTAAATGCCACATAAAGCTAGTGGCATCCCATATTCATTAACTTGAGAAACAAAAATGGAAAGCAGAATTTATGCAAACTCAACACAAAATGGTACTCGCAATAAAGCATGTGTTTCTAAATGTACTTGTAAGTTGTTTCATATCTTTCCTCAAAAGACATCAGGGCGGAAACGTCCTGGGATGGGGCTGCTCTGTTCAGCCTGTCTCAAATGCATCATCAATGCATAGTTATTCACCTGGAAGCACAACCATGAAAACACAGTTACTAGGACGCCTCATAAAAGAATTTAGTTTCAATTCTACAAAACATTTAAAACTCTATCCTCTCCTTCACACTTTTTCGTTTGGATTCTTACCTGAAGAGTTTTCAGTTGTTCTTGATACTGAGATACCAGCTGTTTCAACTGCTGCAACTCTTGGTTTTTATTGTCAAATTCCTTCTGACGTTCATGCTGAATAGCCACAGCTCTTTTGAATATAGTATTCTCTCGGACCAGTACTTCAATTTGCTCCTTTAGCATCATGTTTTCCTGAAATAAACAGAACAGCCAGTAATTGTTGATTGCATATAATTATGCTGTCTTACTCCACGTAAAATATTAAATCTTAAAATTCTAACCAGACATTAAATAATATGATTTTGGCAAAAGATGTTCCTAAACACTATTATGAATAAAATGAAATGAAAAAAAAAAAAAACTCTCCTTTATCAATCATGTCCTTACTAGCACAAACTGACAAGGAAACTATCTGCATTAGTAATAGAATGGCATTTGCCTGTAGCTTTCTTCAAAGAAGATGAGTATCCCAACTATCACACTCCTATTTGTTATTTATATCCATTATCTAGCACAAAAATGGCATAGGATGTATACCTATTTTAAACAGTTAATCCTGCTAGTGCTGCTACTGTGAGGGGGAAGGCACCTAATCTGGAAAAGAATATTTATCTACATCTGCAGAAAATAATAAGGATTTCCTAGGAGCCCAACAGACATTATTCTAAGTACTTGAATCATCTGTTGGAGATATCAAGAAAAAAATAAACATGTTATAATTGTCGATGGCATTTATAGCTAATGGCCATTATCCCTACCAATCACTAGCACCGACATAAGCATCCTAATAATCCTTCAATCACAACAGGATTATATTGTTTAAGAAAAAAAGCACCATAAGATAAGTACTTTCTGAAAACTCTGCACTGCCTCTTCAGCAGAATGTGAACTGATGGATTTTTCCAAAATCTCCAGCACTCTTGCAGCACGGGCTCTTGCATCATCAATGCTAGCAGCACTCATCATCTCTCTCACAAACAAATCCACCCACTCTGCTCCATTCACAGGCAGATTGTCTGGTGCTGATTTCTCAGCAGCAGCGGCTTCATCAACGGGCAATGTACCTAGCAAATTTGCAAGCAACTGTTAGGTTCCTTTTCCTTTA
Source organism: Balakata baccata (assembly GCA_949630135.1). Lineage (NCBI taxonomy): Eukaryota > Viridiplantae > Streptophyta > Magnoliopsida > Malpighiales > Euphorbiaceae > Balakata > Balakata baccata. The sequence goes on from CATIWF010144314.1 coordinate 70,667, forward strand.
TTTGACATCGGACAAAAGTAAACATTATACAAAGGATGAAGCAGACATACAGAATATCATATGATGCATAACTAAATGCGACAATTCATATCTTATTGTTAACAAACACCATTTAAAACAAAGGCATTAAACCTCACTGAAACATAAAATCTCTCACATCATAAGACATTAGCAGACTTCACAAATTCAGGGGAGAGGATTGCATTGATTAGATTTGGCACAAAATTAATCTTACAACAACTGAGTATCATATGTGCATTTTATATAGAATACTCCATTTAGCATAGCTTTCTATATACAGGTAATGTAAAAATACCTTCCTCCACATTTGGACCAGATTCTTCAGCAGATCCTGTAGATTCTAAACAGTGCTTATTTACGATTTTGATGGCAGAGTCTAAATCATCACCAGATTGTTCTAGCGCTTTCGCAAGAAGCTGCAAGATTATGTCATGAAAGGATTATAAATATCAGTATTTGCTGTATTAGCTCAGGTTAGACAATTTCTTTAAAAGAAATTTTCTTATCAAAGTAACAATTTATCACACATGGAAACCAAAATTGGAAACCAAAAACAATGTCATACATGAAAACCAAAAATTGGATACAACTATAAAAATGAAATTATCAGCACACAAGTGTTTAGCTAATATAATTCATCCTGTAAAGAAAATTGCAGTAGTGTCAATAACACAGGAATATCAAAACAGAATAACTGCAGCATTTCTTACCAGTCACTACCCCTATACCATTGGAAGAGCAAGGTCCTGGTTTGAACAAAACTTTGTCTAATTGCTAGAAGTAACTTCGATAAGCAAGATATGTAGCCAATGAATTCTGAAATGGACTTAAGCCGTGGATTGCAGAGGCTGTAACCTACTGTCTAAGCAAATACCTGGCACTTCTTTTGGCCAAATGGATCTAAGCTTAATCGTTCGGATTTTGCTCAAATTCATCATTTTGGAATACAGTAACATTTAAATTTAAGCGAAAACCAAACTAATTTAAAGAAAAATAAATGTTTTCATTGTTTTTAAATCTCATACACATTCACATAATTACAACACAATCCACGACGTAAACTAGAACCCAAACAATGACTCATATCACTTACTGAATACCGACAGTATGCAAGGAAAATTGAAACATACATAAATAGAGAGAGTGAGAGACGCACCTGAGGGTCGACGCGAGGGAAAAGAGCTTTAATCTGATGCAAAGGGGAACAAGGAGAGCACCGAACGGGGGAAGTACGGCGAAACCGTTTGGAAACAGGAGAAGGAAGGTCCTCAAGCAAGAACGATCTCTTGCTTCCACAGACAACCGCAGACATCCTGTAGAGAATTGAAGGGTTTCCTTATAGAACCGATCGGAGTTTGGCCTTCTAGCTTGGGGATTAGGTCTGTGCTGCTTTCCGCTTGGACTTTCTCTGGTTTATTTCTCAAGTTTCTTGTTTTTTAAGGCTCCATTTTGTTTTCTTATATAGACTGAGTGAGAGGCGATGCTGGCAAAGAAATAAAGCGGTGATCATGGGATAGCTGTCCAAATGGTTTTTCAACAAACTTTTTACTGTTATAAATTAATATTAAATTTTTCCAAAATATTATAATTTATTATTAAATTAAAATTCTAGTCATATAAAATAATATGTTATTATATTGATATTTTTTTTTCTAAAATTTTAATTTCCATATTAAATTATAATATTATTGAAATATTTAAGTACTAATTTATAATAAAATAAAAAAATTTAGTAAAATTTATAATATTTACAAAATTTAATATGAAATTATAAAAAAGTGAAATTAGGTTGTCACCTTTTTTAAAAGGACGAGATGGGCGCCTGAAAAGTTTTCCGCTATTTTGGGTTTCAAGTTTAATAAAACGGCGTCGTACTTTAATTTACATATTTACCTATTATTATTTATTCAAAAAGAAAAAATGAAAAATTTGATGTTTGATTTGTAATAAAATTTAACATGAGGGATCAAACTGCGGTTTTCCTTTGAGGAATTGATAACATCGTAGCCACCAGCCAGCCTGAGCCGCGAGACACGGTGGCAAACTTCTAAAACCCTGAACCTACTTCTGTCCCTTCCTCAGGAGCCACCACCGCCACCGCAAATTGCGAACCACCTATTCCATCTTCAAGGTAATACTCTCTCGCTTCAGTGGTTGCTTTGAAAATTGTCTACTTTTTTCCTATGAGAGAGAAAATCTTTTGAAAAGAATTTTTCAAACAAAATCTGAAAATAATTCCAAAATTTTGCTTGTAATTAGAGATTCAGATCACTACTTAGTTCTATAAATCCTCAAAGGATGATTACTTATTTCCCTTGTTGCCTTTTGAGCAAGCTGAACTGTGGACCTTCTATTCCCAGAAAGAACGAAAGAAGAAAGTTAGGGAAGCATGTCATCCCTAAGGAACGTTATTCCCAGAAAGGCTCACAAGGAGCGTTCTCAACCGTGAGTCATAATAATACCTTTTCTCCTTTGGCTTCTCTGTGATATTTCATCTTAATTTGAATTTCTCCAATTTTATGACTTTCAATTTGGATGTTGCGTCATGCCAGGCAGTCGAGGAAGAAATATGGACTTCTTGAGAAACATAAGGACTACATCGTCCGTGCAAAAGCTTTTCACAAAAAGGAGGAAACTTTAGAGGTAGAGTTTTTCTATCCTTAATATTTTTGTTTGCTTACTATTTTCGGTGTTTTTAGTAATCAATTAGGGACCTATTATTTGGTTTGTGTTAATTCATGGGTTTTTCTATGGCTATGGTTATGATTTGCAGAGGCTCAAGGTGAAAGCTGCTTTCAGGAATCCTGATGAATTTTATTTTAAGATGATTAAAACTAGAACTGTTGATGGAGTTCATAAATTAGAGTAACATATTCGTTCTCAGTTCTCTTTTCTTTCTTATCTCCTGACTTTAATGCCCTGTTTTCCCTCTCATTTGTGATTTTTGCCTTATCTGGTTCCTTTGTAGGAGTCAAGCAAACAAGTACACTCATGAAGAACTCATGTTAATGAAGACACAAGATATTGGGTATGTTCTTCAGAAACTGCAAAGTGAAAAGAAGGTGCGTGGTTGACTAAATACCTGTTTGACATAGTTTTCTTGTTAATTTGAGATTTTGGTTTGGCATGACTTTATCCTATGTTGTAGTAACGATGAAATCCTAACTTTTGTGGCAGAAAATTGAAAAGCTGACTGCCACGTTGCACTCTCTTGAAACTCTGTCCCCAAGCAAACATATCTACTATGCAGAGGACGGGTTGGTACTTTAATCTGTCAATGATTATCACTGAGCTATGTTCTCATTGAGGTTGAAATTGAAGTTTTATTGATTGACAAGGCTAAGGATTAGAACGGAATATTTAATGTGTTTGATTAATGTCCTGGTTACTCTCTTCTCCCACTCCAAAATTACAAGGAGGAAAAAAAATTCTTGATTGATCTATGTTTACATTATTATACGTGCATAACTTATAATGTATGAATTTAATGATTTTCTAGCAATGTAATTGATCATAGAATAAAAATCACGCTAAAATGGTAACCAAATGTGCATTAATACATATTTTGCTATAGCTTACGACGGAGTGCCTGTCCATCCATATTTTTTGAGTTGAGACAAATATGTTGTATCTAATTTTTCTCCATTCCAATTTCATTTTTCATTTCTTCTAAATGGCAGATGTTCCAATGTACAGTGTTTTTTTTTTTTTGTATCTCACAGGGAAGAGGCTAGAGAATTAAGGATGCGATCCTCAGAAATTAATTTTGTGAGAACTTCAGATGATGTTCCTGATCACATTAAGAGGTAAAGGGACTTATGGTGATGTGTAAATCTCACCTCAAAAAGAATAAAAGCCCATTTGAGAGTTAAAGAGAATGGCACTTGGAGATTGCTCTCCCTAATGTTAAACATACAATAACCTTTGCCAAATTAGTCGACACCTTCTAGAGATTATAACATAAAACTACTGTAGTGACATGTATGAAGGATTTTTTTTTAATTTTTTATTTTTTTGTATGGATTCAGAAATGATAGGGCAATGGGTTTCATTTCTACTGAATTTACAATGTTTTGGACCAAAAAGATTTATTTTTTTCTGAAACTTGCTTTAAAGTTGATATGAACCTATTATTTGGAGGAGAATTTTTTTTTTCGTTATCCCTGTTTCACATTCAAGAGCTGTATCAGAGTAACTTTCCCTATTATCAAGATTCAACAGATTATGAGGCTGCCTTTTATAATATTGTGTTAATGCAATGAATAACCTTAGTTATATTTTCTTGCTAATACTGTGTTGGACCAAGTAGAAAGAAACAACTCCAATTATTCATTGGAATGAAACTAGAAGTTAAAGTTTGACATTTTATGATATAAATCAACCTTTTTTCTTGCTGATCATCAAGATTTTGTATCAGAATTTTAGAACTTTTTGGCCTTGTCAGTACTCTTGGAAATTTATGCTGTGTTTGATGTTAAGAGTAAGAATACTGTGATGAGTAAGAGTTCATTTTCTTGTTTTGTTCAAATCTGTCACCCTGAACTCACCTTGCGGGATGATTTGTTTGCATAGTGGGTTCTTCCTCTGCCCACCATCCCTTACCAAAACACGGATGTTTTTTATCCAGATGCAGCGTTTATTGTATGAATATCTTTAATTTATGGAATATTTGCTTCTGTAAATGTGAGGCGGGCCTGTTACATTAACTTCACGATATCATTTTTTTTTCTTGCCCAGGAAAATAGCCAGTTCATACAGGGAGCTAGAAGCCCGAAAGAACAGAGTAAATCAGTTGCAGAAAGTGTATTCAGATATGGCGTTGCAGAAGGAATTGCAGGTATCTATGTATTAAATTTGTCGTATACATGATTGTCTGGTTCAGATATGCATTGAAGTTTGACATGAAAGATACCTCTCAATGATCAGAAAAAGGGTCGAAAGTGCAAACTTCGAGAAGATGATATTAACAGTCCAACTTCCAGACCAGTATATAAATGGCGATCAGAAAGAAAGCAATGAATGTTATCTGTTGGTCTCGGAACATCTCACTGTTCTGTCTGCTAAAATTTACCATTGCACTCAGAATTTTCAGGGATCTTTGAACTTTACAATCGAGGTTGAACAATTCTTATGTTATAGAGTAAGCTCAGCCACATGTTGGAGGAATCTGATGGGCCACAAGCAAATGAAGTGAGATAACAAAGGAATTCAAATATAACCTCTGTATTTTAACTATGCTCATTTCTATATTTCCATCTATGTTTAACTCCAAATTTCACAAAAGCACAGGAAAAAGAAATGCAATTCTGCTGCTGGTTCTCTTCCCACACACACTGAACAAAAATAAAATGTTATCTTGCAAGACAAATATGTACCTTTCCTCTAGTTTCAAATGCTATAACTATGCGTGTCAGAAGAAATATGAACAGAATGAAATCTAATATCCACTAATCCGTACAATTGCTGAATCAGTAATATCTAATACCGACTAATCTTCACAATTTCACTTGCTCTACTTGATGATATAGGTTCTCGCGTGCTTGTTCTTTGATTTGGAGACTGGTTTGGCATGCCTTCTAGGATCTCATATGTGACAAACTCTTAACAGGCACAGCAGCTGGACGGTGCGGTAACTTCTGTTTGGCTGCAAAGTGATGGATCAAATCTTGAATTCCTACAAATGCTACTAAGAATTCTGCAGCATCAGTTTGGCTTAATACCTTCTTTATCCCTACCTCCAATGCCTTAAACCTGCAATACATTTTCATATCGTGTAGTCAGTAAAACTGAAAACAAATTTAATGATTGTGCCTATAGATATAAGTTTGCACTTGAAACAACCAGAGCAGAAACAAGAAAGGCAACATGAGAAGTCCCCACGTAGAAGCATATAAAGTGTGTTAACATGAACTCTATACTTGTGATAGGACCGAAACATTTAATTTCATAACTGCAACATTCAGATAAGCAAATTGGTTTCTGGTTATATAATCAAAAGGGAAGAAAGTGGACCTGAGTTGTTGGGCTTTAGTGACGACCCTTTCAATCTTCTTGAACTCGGCGTGAATGCTGCTTAATGCAATTGTACGTGGTCGATGATTGTTGAAAGGAGAAAAGGGAAGGTGAAGGATACATGTGGCTTGAATCTCAGCCATTTCTGCATCAATTATTGCCTCCTCAATGCGTATTTCATTGATAAACTGTGAGAGAAACCTTTTGATGCTGTTCGAGTTCCTCATAGGTGATGGCCATGAGATTGATGAGGAGTGGACCATGCCATGGACGAGGTCCAGAATGGCAGAGGGCCGCCACTCCCCAAGCCAGGTGAGGGCGGCTAGTTCATGGGGTGGAGCCCATGTAGGCATGAGGAAATCAGCAACATCCTTGAAACTGGTTGTGACCATGGTATAGCTGTAATGGGCATGGATCTTATTCAATTGTTCGTCAATTAACTGCTCAACTTCGCACTTTGCCTTGAGGTGTTTCTGCAGCCTTGCTGCTCTTGTCTTCTGCTCCCGTCTCCAGAGACCGTACTTTTGCGAGGAAAGCTCTTCATCTGATAAATTCTCTTTCTTGGCATATCAAAATGATTTCTCTTTCTTGGCCAATACAAGATAGTAGACTATGAAAAGAAAATATGAAATCTTCGTAGTCCCAAAGCAAGCACATTGAACAGAGATTGCTAAGCTTTTAAAGATCACATACAGTAAAAATTTATTCATTTCTACAAGTTTAAACTGAATAACAAATAAATCAATCTTATGAAATTTCACCTTTTTTACTCGTTTCTGCTCTGTAGGCAGTCATGCGCTGTATTTTCTTGGCCGTAACATCCATCATCTCATCATTTTCATCATTTGTTTCTTCATGATGTTCCTCATAGACATTTCCTTCAAGAAGATCCCTAGGAAAAAAAATATTTCTTCTAGTTAGCAAGAACGAAGCCTATCTAAAGCATTTCATTTTCTTTTCCATTATTGGAAATAAAGAATAATTAATTTAGTGCATATTGATTGATCTCGTCATCGAGGTGGATACAGTAAGAATTGGGACCTGTCGAAATGACAAATTTTTAGACAGCTTCTTTACCTTATTTTCACAGCTATCAGACAGAAGGAAAATTGAAGCTTGTAGCCTTGTCAAAAGTTTATGATCTCAACAAGAAAAGACTATCGTTAATCCTTTCTTCATGTACTTAAAGAACTTTTATTCTAAAATCCCCCAAATTTTGCTTTCCTTTCCTTTCTCAGAAATTGAACACAGATAAGTTAATTAACTACTTCCATTACAGTGGCATGTTTATACTGCTTGCATTAGTAACTCAAGATCTCCTTCCCTTGTCCTAATTTTCCCGCCAACCAAACACAATGTAACAAGATAAGGAAAAGAAAGGAAAATCGTGTAAACTTTCTGGGATATACCATAAAATTAACGTGACATTTTTTCTTTAATTTTCTTTTCTTCGTCAATATCAAGAACGAAGAACGGGAGAAGGAAAAGAAAATGGCGGGTTCGCAACCTTTGCTCGTTTATTAAGAACAAGAAGAAGGCTTACAAGAGGTGTTGTGATACTGTTTCTCTCATTGTTTCGTGCTACTTCGGTTACGAGTTCTCGATTTTCTTTCTCTTTCTCTGGTTTGCAAGTCAGCGAAACTGTAGACAAGAAGAAGAGAGCGAGAAGGAGACCTGAATTTATCTGCAACTAGTTTGCACCGTAATTATTATATATTTAACTCATTAGTTTTGTATTTATATTTAATATAAAAAATATATAATATATAAAAAAATCACTTTAAATTATTTAATTTATTAATTATCTTACCATTATGATTGTTAATTTATTTAATGTATATACATTATTTTATCTATTATATTTTTTTTACCGTGTCTTATTAATATTTTTTATTAAATTATTACTTTTTAATACTAGTTATCTTTTTTTCAATTGATGTATCTTGTACATAATTATAAGATATTAAACTCATCATTAATCATCATTAGGTTTTTGTATAATTTTTTTTATTAATTTATTTTATCTTATTATGATATTTTATTCATAATAAATTATAATAGTGTATATTTATATCATATTACTAATTTATCTATTATTAAGAGTTATATATAAAATAGAGATAATAAGTATTTTAGGTTCCTGATATATAAAATAGAAGTAACAAATATTTTAGATTCCTGTAATAATAAACTATGCATGGTGAATTATATTTATGAAATTATGGATTTATTGATTAAAATTTGATTGTCAATCATTCAAAATAAATATGTAATAATAAACTATACATGGTAAATTTTTAATTAATAAATTATTAATATTATAATTAATAAATTAAATTATTAAATGATAAAATTAACTAATACAATTATATTAATTTTACAGTAAATTTGCATATTCCCTTCTCTCATTTTTATATATAATATAATAAAAATCAGCGCTTTGCAGATATTTGAATTGTTGCGGATTTTAAAATGGTCAATTTATTAATTTAACAAGTCACAAAAAATTAGTTTAATTGCAATTTTTCTTTTGAAAATGAACAACATTTTAAAAAAATATTTACTTGAATCAAATTCATGAAGTTAGTCACGATATGTATATAAATTAGTTATTATTTTATATAAACGACAGTTTATAATTGATTAATCCATAAAAAAAATTCACAAATCAAATATTAAAAAAATAATTTTTACGAATGAATTTAATTTAGTGATATGATTTAGTAATTAAAACTGTAAAATAAAAAAATAATATTTTTTTTCATCGATTTTGTTTTTGTTCATTTTGGTGTTCAAACATTTTTGGGATATCTGGGACTACTGTTGATTATTATAAAAACTATATTTTGAATTTTTTTGATTTAATTAACTAATTTTTTTAAATATACTTTTAAAAAAATATCTATTTACATGTTTTTACCAAAAAACAATTTTAAAAACTCAAAAATATAAAAAATTTTCCAAAAAGAATTTTTCTCATACATGATGCCAAACAAACCCATAAAAACGTGAAATAGAGTTGTTATATCATGGACTCGGTCCATGTAACATTATGAACCAATGGTCCATCATATATGTGAGGGAAGTTGGTAATTTTGTAAATAAAATAAATTTACACAATTATGAAACACATAATAACAATTTTGTAAATATTCATTATTCATTTATAGGTATGTTTATTTGTTATAAAACTATAAGTTCATTACGAATTTATTATATTCATTAGTTTATTAGTATATAACTTATAAATTATAGGTTCGTTTATTATAAACTGGAGATTCATTAATAATAAAATAAAAGGTTAATTAGTAATAAAGTAAATGTTCATTAGTTTATTAAAATATGTTCATTTGTTATAAAATTATATATTGATTACGAATAAAATAAAAAATAATTATTATATTATTTTTTATTGGTATAAATCAATTGAATTATCTTCAAAAAACTCAAAACACAAAAAAAAAATCATTTGTTATAAACTGTAAGTTCATTATGAATAAAATAAAAATTTATTAATTTATTACTAAATGTTTATTTCTTGTACTAACAAAAGTTCATTTTATTTTTTTTGTGTATTTAATTTAATAGATATTATATTTTTTTTATTTGTAAATATGAATCTATTGAATACTGTTTGAAGAAACTCAAAACACAAAAAAAAAATTGAGACGAAAAATTACAATGTGTAAATAAATACTGATCTTAATATATTTATATAATATTTATTAAAAAATGACTATATATGTATGTATTATAGATAGTGGGTACTCGTTTCCACCAAAAAAAAAAAAGTGCACTATCTAAATTTGAAATTAAAAAACTGACTGAAAAAAATATCACTTACCTATATATAGTGAAAGAGTTAATAAATAATGAAGCACAACCAAATAAATCTCGTATTATCTATGATGCTCTCTTTATCGCACGTGTGTAAATGTATTGTGATCCATATTGTAATATGGATTGGAATCTATAATACAATTTGACCATGAAAATAAAAGGTCCATAATCTGATGGCCTGAAATGAATTGGTGTAAGATGGCGAGTTATTATACGCTAAACTTTAGCGCACAGTGCTATGTGATTTAAAAATTTATTTACGCATGCATAAGTTAAAAGTTGATAATTTTTCTATAGATATATTATTTAATAATTGTAAATATATTATTTTAATAAATGTAAATTTATTATTTAATAACTATAAATACATTATTTTATAATATTATTTATTTTTATGAATTAGTTTCATTTTTTATTGTATATTTCATTATTTGCTTACCAAGTTTAGAGTCATTATTTAATAATGTAGAAATATTATTTTATAACTGTATATTCATTATTTGTTTTATAAATTTCTTTCATATTTTATTGTGTGTTTAATTATTTGTTTACTAAGTTCATATTCATTATTTTATAACTGTATATTCATTATTTATTTTCATTAATTTCTTTCATTTTTATATATATATTTGATTATTTACTTAATGAGTTTATATTCGTTATTTAATAACTATATATACAATATTTTATAACAGTAGATACATTATTTTATAACTGTATATATTTTCATGAATTTTTTTCATTTTTTTTATCTATATTTGATTATTACATGAATGATGACAAATCAAACTCTTATATATCGCATTCTCAAATGAAATATATTCATTCATTTGTAATATAACAAATAATTACAAAAAAAATAAATCGAACAATATAAATAAAATAAGTAAGAAAATATTGCAAAAAAATGGAAAAGATAAATAGACTAAAAGTAACAAACAAAATATGTAAAAAAGAAAAAACAGCCAAAAACAAAGAATTGGAAAAAACCACCGTTAAATTAAAAAAGCTACCATTATTAAAGTAATATATCTGCAATTATTAAATAATGTATCTGGTATGCGTGAACTCATTATGAACACCTAATATTATATATTCAGGTGCATAATATAATAGGAATTTTACATAATTGTATAAAAGCAAACAGAGTTTTACATTTATATCGCCACATAAAATTTTTTTAATCTTACCGAAAATAACTTTCTAAAATTATACCAGCACCTAAAAAAAAGGAAGAGATACACAGACAAACAAATAACGGCCATAGAGAACGGTAAGACTTGATATGCTCCATCATCGACTAGATCGTCTCCAATGGCATAGGCGTGGTTGCTTACGATTCCCTTAGCTCATCTTTTCTAATTGAACTTATTCAAATTTCTAATCGCGTCATTTCCTTCTTACTATATTTATTTTTTTAGGGCTCTTTCCTTTTTGTGCTGAGTATCTCTCATTACTAATTTCTTATATGTTTTCACCTGAAATTTTATTTAGATTGTGTTACTTACAGCTCATTAATTTGCATTTGCTTTGTAAGCAATGCATGCAATAAAATGAGTTGAATTCCGAAATGGTATATCTCTGTAATATATTCGGTATACATTACACATATTTTAGTTCAAATTTTTTAAAAAAAAATAACAAAAGAAAAAGAAGAATGATGATTGAATTATTAAAAAAAAAGAACAATCATAACAGAAGTCAATTGAAATTAAAACACATCACAAATACTCAAATAACAAAACCTAAATCTAAAAGTTGCCTAAAAAATGTTCCCAGACGGTCTCTGGAATATCTTCGGTATACTTTGATTTAAATTTTACTAAAAAAGAACAAAAGAATAAAAATAAAAAGAAGAACTGAATCATTAAAGAAAAAGAAAAAAAAAGCAGAATTGAATATATTGTGTATACAACCAGAATATATTGTGTATACTTTGAAAATTATTTGGATATATCTTGGAAATACTTTTGATATATCTTGAGAATTCCTCGAGAATTCCCTATAAGAAATTATTTGGGAATACTTTAGGTATATATTAAGAATATCTTCATTATATTTTTAGGAATTCTATAGGAATACATTGGGAATTCACTAAAAAAACCTTGAGTATAATTTGGATACATATTAGAAATTTTTTGAGAATTTTCTATGAGGAATTTACTGGGAATACTTTGGATATACTTTGGGAATACCTTGAGAATTTTTTGAGAATTTCCTATAAGGAATTCTCTGGAAAAATCTTGGTTATACCTTTGAAATATCTTAAATATATTTTGAGAATTTCACGGGAATACCTTAAGGATAACTCAGGTATACCTTAAGAATACTTTAGTAATTTTCAAAAAAAAAAAAAAAATGAAGAACAAAGAGGAAGAAGAATCACATAGTAATAAGAAATTAGCTACATGATAAATTCTATCATCTTCACAAATTATATTAATTCACTTGCATGAATTTAATAATTTAACAAGAATAAACAAAATGAACAACGACCTCAATTTTTTATTGAGATAAATGTAGTTAAACCATAAATTATTATAGAAATAATATAAAAATTTAAAACACAATTAAATTTATCCAAACAATACAGAGATTAAATTGGGCAAAATCTTTCAAAGTCATATAAACCTACATAAGATAAAATGATCACAGATTTCGATGATAGTGTTATCCTGAGAATATAATTGAAGAGAGAAGGAACGTGGAAGAAATTGGTAAGATTGAAGGAGAAACTAGCCACTAAGAAATCATAAACCATTGAATTCTCATAGAAATACTTCCAATAAAAAATTTGTAGACCATAATACAAATCGCGTAATTCAGAGATCGTTGAACAGACAATAGATTATTGAAATCACATACTTTATGTTCTCTTGATTCCAACGACGACGATGACAAGAATGACTTCTCATTTCTCCTTCTCTATGAAAATTAAAATAATTGATAAAAAAAAATTGTTTTCGGTACAAATGGAAAGAAGAAAAATGAAAATATATATGTAAATAAAACAAAAAATGCGGTACTAAAATTTCCGCTAATATAATTTGCCGTAAGAGGCGACATTACTACGGGCCTTAAATGGGCCATAACCCATACCTTACAATCCAAAAGGCGGTACTCGAGCTTTCTTCACAACCCACTCACGTGCCACCTCCATGCGTATCTCCAACGAATATAAATATGATTCCCCAAAAAATTTTGCAAATTTTCTCCTTCTAACTGCGGTGCCCGGTTACTGCTTCATCACTCACTGGGAGAGCAGCAAAATCCTGGCTTCAACTCTCCTAAACCCTAGAACCCGAAAATACTACCATTAAACTTTTATTCGAAGATCATTGTAGAAACATATACTCGTAAAATTGTATGTCCAGATCTGTTACTGTTTCTATTAGCCATTTCAGGTTTCTTTTTTAGATCCTGAATTAAATAACATGTGGAATAACAACGGAGAGCCGCATATCGCTCCGCCGGGAACAGTCGTCCCTTCGATACCGCCTCCACCAGTGCCGGCACAGCCGTCGTATACTGTGCTCGCGCCGCAAACTCCTTCGACGCCAGCTGATGCGGAGGCGAAGCTGGAAGAAAAGGCCCGTAAATGGCAACAGCTTACTACGAAGAGATATAGCGATAAGAGGAAATTTGGGTTCGTTGAGACGCAGAAAGAGGACATGCCGCCTGAGCATGTCAGGAAAATTATCAGGTGGGTTTTAGGGTTTTGTTTCGAGAGCAACGGTCAATTTTTTGGTTGTTGTTGTTCCATATCTGACTTAGTCTTGTTTGTGGTTTAGCTCTGTGTTTTTGGCGGTGGTTTTTATCTGATTTTCTGTTTTTCTCAGCTTTCAACTTATTGGCGAGTCCTTTGCTTTTTTTCTTTTTTTTTTCATCTGTCCTCAACTTATTTGGTAGTGTTTGTCTTTTTATTTTTTTTTCTTTTACTTGTAGCTACATTTCTACGTTATTTGAAAGATATCAGTGGTGAGTTTCTGGGTTAGGTTCTTGGTTCTTTGCCTGTTTGTAGGTTTTTTTTTTTGGGTTCTAAATAAATTGCCCTTCCATTGTCAAAGGTCGTAGCTGGACAATTTCTGCAAGTAGTAGGATAAAATTTCATAAATGGTTACCTGTAGATTAAGAAATGGTTATATGCTCATGATGGTTGTTACCTTAAATCCTTAGTCATAGTGAAGTTACCGTCTATGAGATTGTCTTGAATTTTGATGTTAGTGATCATGGTCGTGATAAAAATGTGTTGATAAGCACCTCTTTTGGGAATTACCTGCAAACAACGTTGTTATTGCTTTAAGTCCCTAAATATGGAGAAGTGTTTTCCTTGCACAGGATTTCATTAAATTTGCTCTGTTTTTTTAATGTGTGTGTGTGTGTGTTTTTTTTTAATTTTAAATAGGGACCATGGTGACATGTCCTCCAAGAAATATCGGCATGATAAACGTGTGTATCTCGGAGCCCTTAAATTCATTCCTCATGCAGTTTACAAGCTTCTTGAGAATATGCCGATGCCATGGGAGCAGGTTCGTGATGTGAAGGTTCTATACCATATTACAGGGGCTATCACTTTTGTGAATGAAATTCCATGGGTTGTC